>CABHPQ010167091.1:0-68548 GCA_902168405.1 Peromyscus aztecus | reverse complement strand
GGGACATGATGTCACAGAAGGTTGCTTAGGGTGTTCTGCTGCAGAGCTGGGAATGAGACTCATATTTTCTAACAAGTATTATTTTTACAAAAATTGGTCATTGACATGAGAGTACTGTTGTAGATAGGATTTTGAATTCTCCCAAAGGCATATGTGCTGAAGGCTTGGTCATACTGGGAGCTGGTGGAACATTAAGAAAGTGAAAGAAAGCTAAGTTTTTGGGGTATGCTTCTTCCTGTCTCCACCACTGCTTCCTGGTTGCTATAAGACTAGTATCTTTCTCTGCCACTGGTTCCCAGTTATGACAGGTTGCCTCTTCACAGGCAATGGGGCAAGTAACCACCATGCAATCTCTGAGACCATCAGCCAAAACAAACTTCTCCTAATCAAAAGTTACCAAAGCAATGGAAACCCAACATGGGATGGGAAAGAACATAGGCTTGGGATATTTAATTATTACTCTTTTCTTTGGGAGTAAACTCTAATTCAGTCTTCTGGAATCGCCATGAACTTGATTGTTATTTGAAATGTTTTTATCAAACAGAAATAGCAAATTTACAGTGAGTGACTGACAGTATGAACAAACTATTTAGGACATTCCTGTCTTTGTGCTTGCTTTGTACTGACAGGGGTAATAAATTTGAAGTATTTGCCTGCAGCCAATGCAATAAATGCCAACAAACAGGAGTTCAAAGGAACACCATTTAATCATCATTTAGGATTCCTGGAAGTGACTGTGTATAAAAGTTGATAAGTAATTTAATCACAGCACTTTTAAAGTAATTTAATTATCATAGTTTGAGAAGGAAGAAACATCAAAGATTAACTATTTCAACACTTTTACTCTGTTCACCAAGAACTTGATGCCAGAGCTTATACCCGGAAAGTTTATAGGTGTATTCTGTATCATATTTGTTCTTCAGGTATGGATAACACAGATGATGACACATTTTGGCATGGTAAATATGTTCTAGATGTACTAATGATGCTTATGTACTCTAGTGTGTCCATTAATTACCACAGATGTTGTTCAATGAATTTAAACATCTGTAATTTCAACAAACATTCAATATCTGTGATACAAGCCACTTAGCTTAATATTAGGAAATAGGTAACTTTAGAATGCAGGGTTTTTCAAAATTAATGTTGTACTAAATGAGCAAAATTGCCCCACTTTCTCTTTTGCATAGAATCACATAAAGCCCAGGCTGGTCCCAAACTTGCTGTGTAGCTAAGGAAGACCTTGAACTTCTTGTCCTCTTGCCCCCACCTCCCACATACTAGGATTACCAGTGTATGAAATCCTGACTTGGTTACATGAGCATGTTCTTTCATACAACCTAGTTTCATATGTAATTGTCTTCTTTTCCTTTGCAGTTGCAAAGAGAAGAGAATGTTGCTTTTAAAAAGAAACTGTGAAGAACACAGAACAATACTCAGGCAGGCATGAACACTTAAGTGAAAAGGAGACTCACTTGGGAAATACTAGTAAAATTGCACTTTCCTGCAGTCTTGTTCATGGGAGCTACATAGAGCAACAGGAATCTCATTTTCAGAATAATTTCTGGTGATTCTGTTAATGCAGTTGAAAGCTTGACCATGACCTGCTCTGTGAGAAAATTTCTCGGTGGTTCTCAATTCTGGTATATGAAACCAACTTGATTCTCTGTCCCTATCTTCAGAGCCTTTGAATCCACCCATCTGGAGGACAGCTGAGGTCTGCAACTCTAGAAAGTTTTTGGGTGATGTTAATGATGATATTTCAAGGCTTACACTTTGAAAACTTTTGGGGTAGAGAAGTCACAGTAGAAGGTTGCAGGGCCTCTGTAACATCTCAGCCAATGTTTACACACTTGTCTGAAAAAGTACATTTTTGACTTTCCTTTCTTCCAAATATCAAGGGTGCTTCTGTTCAGTAAAACTGAAACTGTAGCCTCCTGATAGTGATTCAGACACATGGACTTTCCAAGTTCTATCTGTTGCAGTGCATGGTTATGACTCCAGCTGGAGCCAGCTAGAATATAGGAACTGAAGTTTAATTGCCAACACAGAAGCAAAGAGATGTGCAAGTAGGTTTTGATAGAGTTTAAAAAGAAAGACACTTTATGGAAAGGAAGAAATTTCTAGTGTTGAAGTGACAGGCGTGGGACCAGACTGAACAATATGGTTAGTAATACAGCATAGCTGGAAGTTTCTCTGATCCTCCCTGGCCTGTGGTTGGAGCAAATCTCTCCCACCCACGTCCTGCAGCTGTTTGGTCCCAAGTAAACACACAAAGGCTTATATTACTTACAAACTGTGGGTCAGGCTTCTTGCTAGCTAGATCTTATAACTTAATTCAACCCATTCCTATTAATCTATATGTTGCCACATGGCAGGCATCTTGTTGCTCCTTGGGCATCAGGCTGGCATCTGTCCCATTCTCCTTTCTTCTCCTCTCTCTCCAGTTGGAATGTACCGCCTCACCTTATTCTGCCTCATTATTGGCCAAACAGCTTTATTTATCAACCAATCAGAGCAACACATATTCACAGCATATAGAAAGATATCCCACAGCACGTCCCCTTTTTTGTCTAATCAAAAAGGAAGGTTTTAATTTTAACATAGTAAAATTACATGTAATAGAATAGTTATCAAGCAAGAATTGCAGTTACAATACCTAGTCTATCTGTATTTGACAAATTTAAAGAAAATGTTTTATCATCTATCCTATATTTGTGAGTCTAAAGTTTCATATCTAATTTACCTTTTATCATGACTAAGGAAAACTATAATTATAATCAGGTCATATAAGAAAAAATTGTACACAGGGTGCTCCAAGAAGCAATGCTTCTTCTAGAAATAACCCGAACAGGAGACCCCAACCTTCTGGATTATGCAGAAGATGTGGCAAATGCCGACATTGGACCATTGAATGCAGATTAATAAGAGACATACAAGACAACCTTTTACTGGTGGGAAACACTTCAGGGGCCCTCTCACAGGCCACCAAATCAAACGTGGTTTAGTCATTTACAATCACTGTAGAGAAAAGTTCTCCCAAGGACAATTAAATAACCCAGTGCCTAATGTAAAGAATGATACTGCACTGGATGATTGAACAACTTTGATAGATGGATCAAAAATTCCAAAAACACACCATAAAACAAATGTTTTGGCAGACTTCCATAAATGAACAAAGACCAGATCTTAAAGTGCAAATTAATAACATTGTGCTTGAAGGATTAGTAGACACAGGTGTGGATGTGACTATAATTACACCAAAATCATGGCATCCAAATTGGCCTCTTCAAAAGGTAGATGTCCAATTTCTAGGGATTGGAACCCTATCTCAAGTAAAATAAAGTTTGAGATGGGTTGAATGCATAGGGTCAGAAGGACAAAGAGAAAGGCTGAAGCCATATGTGGCAAATGTAGCAGTGATTTTTTAGGGTCGAGATCTGTTACAGCAATAGAATACCCAGATTAAAAGTCCTCCAATCTCAGGAGTAGAATGTAGACCAATTCATGTTTCTAGGAATAATATGACACCATAAAAGAAACAGCCACCAACCATTCAGGCTGTTTTTAAGCAGAGTATATACAGAACACAACTGTTGTTGAACTCTCAGAAATACTAACAGCCCTACCTTTAAAATAGCTAATGGATAAATCTGTCTAGGTTGGGCAATGGCCTATAACACAAGAGAAACTACAGGCTTTAGACCAGCTGGTTCAGGAACAGTTAAATGCTCAACACATTTAAGGATGTACCAACCTTTGGAATTCTCTTCTATTTGTTATTAAAAAGAAATCTTGTAAATGGAGAATGCTGACAGATCTGAGAGCCATAAATAAAGTAAATCAGCCTATGGGCTCCTTACAGAATGGGATGCCCTTGCCCTCTCTGTTACCTAAAGAATGGCCTATTATAGTTATTGACTTAAAATACTGTTTCTTTACCATATCATCTGTTTTTTCTCTTTACAGGATAATAGAAATACTCATTTTCAAGAAATCATAAGGCCTTGGCCACATAGACATCTACCACATAAAGGAAGGACCTATTGGTACTAATATACTCTACAGGGTAATATCTCAATACCTAACTTCTATATCTCTTTAACTCTAGAGTAATTGTGTTCCTGATTCAATTATAAATCAAGCTGGCTTTGGAGTTAGAATGTGTCTCTCTCCTTCTCTAAACTCAAGCATCTTGATAAAAGAAAAATTAAGAGATTCTGTCTTATATCAGAAGAGCCACCTGGTGTGAGACAGAAGAAAACCAATAATCTAGGGACCATTGTTTTCAAGATTCTATTTTTTTTCACAATTGTCCTTGCGTTCTGGGAACTCTTTTCGATCCAGCGTAAATCCAAATTTTCCATTTTGATATTAATAATGTTCAAGTTTTCCACAGTGAAAAATAAATCTTCCCAATAGCAATCTCTGAAGTCTTCAGAGAGAAGTTTGGACCCCCACAACAATGATTATTCAATCCAGAAAGATGCCATTATACCTAAGAACATTACTCAGTGATCAGCTTTAGACTGAAAAATCTTCAGGACAGTTATAAGATGAGATGGTCCATCATACTTCACCTCTAGCCAGAATCTCAGACAATCTTATTCACTACTCTGAGACTGGCTGCAGACTCTACAGCTAGCCCTATTGAGACCAAACTATCTAAGTTTTCTTACAGGACCCTCAGAGATACTGTTGCCCCCTAAACAGCAGGAAGCAATTCTAAGAAAATGACACCTCCTCTGCCAAAGGTTTTATTTTTCTCAGGCTTATGGATGAATGGTTATAGAGTTGAGGGTGGAACAATAAAATTTAGACTCAGTTTTCTCCTTAAGAAAAGAAAAAGAGTAATGGATAGGTATAGTATATTAAGGTAGATTATTGTATCTACTAGTAAACTGATTCAGCAAACTATCAGTCTTGGATAATTTGCACTGATATGGATTCTTGTATATTGATACAAATGTAAACTATTCTTATATTCCTATTTAAGATAATTTATATATTGATACAAATACAAAACTATATTTGTCATATTGTACACATATTCCTACTCCTGTTAGAAATATTTTGTATATTGATACAAATGTAATATTATATTTATCATACTATATATATGTTCATTCTCTATTTAGGGTATTTTTCATATTGATACATATTAAGGATATTGCTGTCATATTGCATCTTGCACTATACATTTCTACCTCTGTTTAAAATATTTTGTGTATTGTCACAATTTTGAGGTCATTGGTTTTATATGGTACATCTGCTTATAGACTGTTCATCTTGTTAATATGAAGCCTTAGTCCTTAAGTTTTTTAAGTAGAGAAGACTTACAGAATTATAGTCACCAATGCTAGTCATTTCTATAGTTATGTTAGTTAGGCTATCTATATTTATAGGAACATGTGTCAGATAGATAGGTGTTCTTCAAACACTTCATAGACCTAGAGAATATGGCATTTAAATGTTTTGATAACTTAGAATTATCTATTAAATAACTTAGATGTGAGACATGATTGCTCCTGGCAGCACCAATCTGATCCTGAGAGAATGTTGGTCTTCTAGACATTTCCATTTGGAAGTTTGTTCTTCTTGGAACAAAATGGCCTGCTGGGCAAAGAACTGCCCTTGCCTTGACTGTTGACAGTATGAACATCGTCCTTTCCAGATGAGCAGGACAAAAGGAAAAGTGACTACTGAACCTTGACAAGACAGGGTAAGATCGTCTTCCAAAATTCCTGCTTCTGAAAATGGTCTATTAGATATTCTAGGCCTGTAGTCAAATTGGATGCCCCAACAATGGTGAGAAACTTTAGGTGACTGTCTAGGTTGTCAGCTGTCTCTGTCTATTCTCACAAGATTTTTGGAAATGGCTTGCATTTTCCATTTTCTTGGGTATTATTATTTTCTCTCTCAGGTCTTTAATGGAGTTAAAGACTAGATAGTTAGGTTACAATCTTCTTGTATCTTAGCTAGAACATATCAGTACTAGAGTTAGAATCTTCAAGATAGGACAACTATTGGAGTAATCTCGGCAATTTGCCATTTACTTATGTTCTGGACATTTCTGGACATTTAGCATACCTTTCTTGTTTGATGTTATTCTTGTTGGTTATTGTGGCTAGAGTTTTCCTGCCTGGCCCACAGTCAGGATAAATCTCTTTCACCTGCCAGTCCCACAGCCGCTCAGACCCAACCAAGTAAACACAGAGACTTATATTGCTTACAAACTGTATGGCCGTGGCAGGCTTCTTGCTAACTGTCCTTATATCTTATATCAATCCATTTCTATAAATCTATACTTTGCCACATGGCTCGTGGCTTACCGGCATCTTTACAAGCTGCTTGTCCTGGTGGCGGCTGGCAGAGCCTCCCTCTGCCTTCCTGTTCTTTTTATTCTCTCTGTTAGTCCCGCCTACACTTCCTGCCTAGCCACAGGCCAATCAGTGTTTTATTAGCAACACATTTGCCATACAGAACATCCCACAGCAGGTTATAGTTTCATTTTTGCTTATGTTATTACCCTTTGTTTTTCCTGGACAATATTTGATAATCATTCCTATTGTATATAGTTTGTATTAAGTTTAGAACCTTCTTATTAGACAAAAGGGGAAATGTAGTGGTATTTGTTCCACTAATGACCTTGGGCTATGGGTCCCGAAGGAGGTGGTGCTTTCTGCCATTGTATGTGACCTCTTAAAAGGAGAGGGAGAAGGGTCACATGTCCCTTCTCCCTGCTCCTGCCTGCAAGGTGGATTTGCTCCTGGTCAGATCAGAGAATGACTTCAGCTGTCTACTCCTTTCTGTATTCATAAATGTTTTTCCTCAATTTACCTTTATAAATTTTCCTAATACTTCTTAAACAGACTCCTGTGGATTTATTGTTTTAATACAGATGCAAAATCTGCTTACCACAATCTAAAAAGAATATAATCCTGAGGAAAGCTATTGCACATTGTTGGTCTGAGGGATGGGACTGGACATTTTTTTTTTGTTTCATTGCACCCAATTATATAACACACAACAAATGTGGATATTCAAAGACTCCTCCCTTACATGTAAAGAGTGGGCTTTGCAAGTAGAAACAGATTACAACAAATCTGTGTTGGAGAACTAGAGGCTTGAGGTGAATAGGGCAAAAAGCTTCAACAGAGAGGACAGGTGCCTGCTGTCTGATGTGCATGCACCATAAAAGTGAAGTAAACAGATGTTAAGGTATAAGCAAATACTTAGACTGCAGCTATTGCAATAGGCATATTTCATATCAGGGCTCCAGCACTACCAAGAGAAAAAGAAAGAAGGCAAGGAAGTATTAAAACAGAATATTCATGGTATAAAATACTAATTTTTTTTAGCAGTGAGTGAACATGGACATGGTGCTGTCATTGATTTCGGTAACTCAAGGTCTCTCATCTCTCTCTCTCTCTCTCTCTCTCTCTCTCTCTCTCTCTCTCTCTCTTTCTCTTTCACACACACACACACACACACACACACACACACACACACACACACACGTACTATGCATTAGCATAGAACCAGACTTCCAAGCATGTTTCCCCCAGTTTTCTCTTGAATTCTTAATTGTATTTTACGAAGATGAAAAAGCAATACTGTGCTGTTGATGATTGACTGATAAATAAAATGCTGATTGGCCAGTATCCAGGCAGGATGTATAGGCAGGACAAAGAGAGAGGAGAATTCTGGGAAGTGGAAGGCTGAGGCAGGGAGACGCTGCCAGTTGCCACAAGGAGAAGCATGATGTAAGATACCGGTAAGCCAAAAGCCACATGGCAAGGTATAGATTTATAGAAATGGGTTAATTTAAGGTATAAGAACAGATAACAAGAAGCCTGCCACAGCCATACAGTTTATAAGTAATATAAGAATTTGAGTGATTATTTTATAAGTGGACTGTCAGACTGTGGGGGCTTGGCGGGAACTGGAGAGAAACTCTCCAGCTACAATACTGTTTACTCTGAAAAAAAAAGTAAACTGATGCCCTCCATTGCTAAAGTAAACACATTTTAGCATCCATTTAGACATAGGAGAAATTGCAAAGCAATGTGGAGGGCATGGTGGCATGTGCTTGTAATCCCAGCACAGGGCAGGTGAAGCCAGAGGGTCAGTAGTTCAAGACACTCTTCAGGTACATAGCAAGTTGGAGCCTTGGGCAACGTGAAATTCCCATCTCAAAAGGAAGCAAACAACAATAAAAAAGTGTAATAAATGTTCAAGAGAGGAGAGAATAATTTGTTTTACAAAAATGTAACATTGAGGCAATTGAAAATATGCCTTTTAATAAGCAAGTCCTCAAAATATGTATAATTCGTATATACTTTTTAAAACGTTTTTAAAAATTATAATTTAATTACAATATTTCTCTCTTCCCTTTCCTCCTCCAAATTAACCCATAAACCCCTCCCTGCTCTCCTTCAAATTCATAGCTTCTTTCCACTAATTGTTATTACATGCGTTTATGTACATTTAGGAATACATTTATATATTTCCAAATATAACCTATTAAATCTATATATTACTTCTACATATGTTTCGAGGGCCAACCTTTGGCACTGGACAACTAATTGGTGTGCTCTTTCCTGGGGAAGACCATCTCTCCTGCTCCCAGGCTTTCTCAGTGGCCTATAGTTTTTTATGTTGGATTGAGGTCTCACGAACTTTACCCTGTCAAGTCTGGCATGTTCATATATATATAATTTATTAGTTAGAAGTCATTGAGTACATTACCAATTATGAATTTGTAATCTATTGAAACATAAAATTAACATTAAAATATAGAATATCATTGTAGACAAGAATACAGATCTTGCAACTCTTGAAACAAGAGCCATATAACAAAAATATTATCTCTATAAAAGACCTGACTAAAAATTATGTGTTTTAGCCTCACAGTATGGAATCAAATGGAGAAAAACAGTCACATGGTGTTCTCAACTGTGAGACATGACACCTGCCTAGTGAATGCTGTGATGTACTCCCCAGATTCACTCAGAAGTGACCTAGATTTCTACAGCTGCATTCAGTGAAAGTTGCTGGGTGTACTTTGAGTCAACCACCCTCAGGCCTCAGCAATTTTCTGGAACTTACCTTATTTGTAATTAGACACTTGTTCCCAAGGTCACATCTCTTTCAAAGTATTGAATGTAATCACTGGTCACCTGGGATACCTCAAAATTTGAAAATATTGATTGACTAAGAGTCCACATTCTGAATGGACCTCTCTGAGACTCATGAGAACACACTTCTCCCTGTCTGTGCAAGCCTGGTTCCCACTGCCCTTCCACAGGTTTGGAATCAAAGTTGCTCCACTCAGATATTTCTCACTTAAGTCTCTTTTTCAGAGACCGTTACCCTATATTCTACCTAATAAAGTGGGACAAGAAGTGGATAAGCCGCCGGGCGTTGGTGGCGCACGCCTTTAATCCCAGCACTCGGGAGGCAGAGCCAGGCGGATCTCTGTGAGTTCGAGGCCAGCCTGGGCTACCAAGTGAGCTCCAGGAGAGGCGCAAAGCTACACAGAGAAACCCTGTCTCGAAAAACCAAAAAAAAAAAAAAAAAAAAAAAAAGATGGATAAGCTCTAAGCAAGAAAAGAGACATGTTACTACTTGAAACATGAACCTGAAGAAGGGAAAATGTAAAACTTCATCTGAATTCCATAACGGAAACAACTGAAAACTGGTACCGTAAGCTCTAGAGTCTCCCCATTTTGATCAATGGTCAAAAACTGTGGGGTAATCTAAGGACTAACAAAAAGATCAGTGTGGAAACAAACTTAAGAAGGAAACAAGTGCTGTACATGAACTAGTTTCAAAAACTTACCCGAAGAGGACAGTGAGTAAGTGGTTTACCCAACTGCTTATCAGAATGTCACCTGGACTTGTGATGCTGATTGTGGTGATATTTTGTGTTCTAACAAATAACGCTTGCCTGGAGATCAGAGTGCAGAGCTAGCTACTAGAGGCCAGGCAGTGGTGGCACACACCTTTAATCCCACCACTTGGGAGGAGGAAACAGGAAGTGATAAGGTAGGGTGGAGACAGGATCTGAGGATTCCTAGAGGTAAGAAGTCTTTCTAGTGGCTGGCTGCTCTGCTTCTCTGATCTTTTAGCTTTCACTCTGCTATCTGACGCTGGGTTTTATTATTAAGACCAATTAGAATTCATACTACAGTTGATGCTACTTTCCTTCTGTCATCAGAGCTGTCACATCTTTATTGTCTCTGTGAAGCCAGGTTTGTCCAAGGTACTGTTATTTATTTGTCTGTGTTACTTACTGGGCACGAGAAAACACGAGGTAAAACGGAACCCACGATAAGAGTTTTTATTAGGGAAGGGAAAGAGTGGAGGTGGGTAGGCCTACCTAAAAGAAAGGTGTGGGGGAGTTGCTTGCTACCTCTGGTGAGAGGTAGAGAGAGCAGGGAGTGGTTAGAGCCTGCTTTTATAGGTCACCTTAAGTGTGCGTATATGGGCTTGCGTAGCTACGCCACGCATGTGCATAGATTACGTGATCATGCTGTGCATGGATTACATAGGACACAAGGCCCTGGAGTGACTAAGCATTTTACCTTACTGCTGACAGGGCATGCGTAGTCATGTGAGTCCAGAAATGGCTAGGACTAATAACAGGTACCATCTGAGCTAAAGACTGACTCGGAACAAACAGTTAGAAATGTGTGCATGCTGATCTGCTTACAATGTGTACATTCAGGTTTCTTCTAACGTTGTGAGCTCCTAATGTGTCCTTATCATACAGAATGTAGAGCAGAGATACTGGTTCTGCCCACCCCCTAAATGAGGGAAGAAATTGTCTGTACAGAGGGAAGCTGGGAGGAGCAACACACTATCTCATGCATCCACCCTGTCAAGTTTCACAACTACTTGCTTACTAAGTAACTCCTTTCTGACATGGAAAAGCTTGTCCAAAAGTCGAGTTGGTCTTGTTTCCCAGAAGCTGTTCAGGGAAGTGCTAACAGGATGGACTGTGTAGTGCAGGTGCTGCCGCTGATCTCATCACTGATGCCGTCTCCCACTCCTCTGCCTGTTCTCGTGCCCGTAGTTTGATCGAGGTAGGGAGTTTGAACCCTCTGTTGCTGGGTTGTTCTTTACAGTGGCACCAATAAGCTTCCCAGTGGACTTCCTGAGGGACAAATATATTGCAGTATCTCCTCATTGTATAATGACTGCCCTGCCTCTTCCTGAAGACTGGGCTGATTATTTCTAGTTGGATAATAGTTCCTTATTTCCTAGATGGTCCCTTGTCTTTAGGATTTGGGCACCAGGATGGTAGTAGAAGCATTCTAAGATTCAATGCTGCTATTACCACGAATTGGAAGCCCTGTTAGCCATGCCCAATCTGCAGCCCACAGGTTGCATATGGCCCACGGTAGCTATGAATGCAACCCAATGTAAAATAATAAACCTTCTTAAACAGTGATGAGATTTTGTGTGTGTGTGTGTGTGTGTGTGTGTGTGTGTGTGTGTGTGTGTTTGGTAACAATATTGCACAATCCTCGTGTCAATTTTGTGGACCACAACATCTTGTCATGGTGTCAAAAGCTGGGTGTAACTGCTAGACTTGTAGAATCTAAAAATACTGGAGGAAAACACGAATGTGTCCAAGTGGATCACCAAGAGTGATGCTGACCACCCTCGTACTCCGACTCTGCAGATCCAAAGCATGGCACAGCTGTACACAGTAGCCACTGGTATGTTATATATGATACCCTGTATGTTGGAACTTGTCCTCAAAGGACACCCTCTGCAACTTGCCATCTCAGTTTGGCATCTAAAAGGACAATCTCTCTCTCACTATCAGTCTGATTGCTTTGAGCTATGTGGTATGTAATTGAATTAGTAGATCGGTAGAATGTCCCTGTGTCCAAAACCAATATAGGCCTAGTTTTCCAGGAACCCATAAAAACTTTATGTTTCACTGTGAACCTGGGAAGTAAGGGGCCCTTAGGATATTTAATTTGATATTAAGAAAACTTGCATTACGTGTGTGTGTGATGGGGATTGGGGTTGTGGGCTGTAATTTTAGAAAATAATTATCACCTATGTATCTTAAGGTTTAGATCAAGTCTGAGCCTGGGATAGTGATGAAAATAGTGTATGATACTTTGTTAAGAAGAAAGGCTGTCAATTATAAGAGCAACATGAAGGACTAAGATGTAGCGTAGGAGCAAAGACATGCTGGTCTATTTAAGATGGGTAGAGAGTAAGACTCCCATGGTTCGGGCATGCCATACTGTAATGTGTTCTTTTGAGGTAGAAAGGCACAGGGAATAGTCTAGTAACATGGACTCTGCTTAGTTTGGGTTACATTCCTCTCTGCCTTCCTTGTACATTCTACACATACACACACACACACACACACACACACAAACACACACACAAACACACACACCCCTCTACAAATAATGTACCCTGAGGATTCAGACCTCTACCAGCATCATGGTATATGTACATCCTTTTGTGAACACTGGAATAAGTTTTCCTACCCCTATAAATACTTTAGAGAATTTCTGTTCAAATACATTCCCAATGTATCTATGTATAAAGACTGGGAAGACTAATATAGTCTGAGTTGAATTTCAGTAATATTCAATAAGGCAAACTGTGTCCTACAAATAAAAAGGAGGAAGAAGCCCCTATTTACCATTTTATACTCAAGTGCAGTTGAGTGTGCATATAATTAAATTAAGTCAATTACAAGAGGGTATGCACAGTAAAGTAGTATCATATAACCTAATTTATCAACAAAGACAGAGAGCCATCTTATTATGTGAAAAACAAATTGCTAAATGGTCTTATTCATAAAAAAAAAAAAAACCGAAGCCAGATATTGGGGTGAAAGCTGGAAGATCAGAGAAACAAAACAAGTCACAGCCTCCAGAGACAGAGAGAGACCTACTTCCTGTATACCCACATCTATATGCCTTTCTGTCCCTGCCCTCTTACTTCCTCTCTCTACCCGGCCACATCACTTTCCTCTTTCTGCCCACCTCTATCACTTCCTGTCTGTCTGTACAGACCTCCAGACCTCTATGGTTAGCTAGTGCTAGGATTAAAGGCATGTGCCACCATACCTGGCTCTGTTCCCAGTGTGGCCTTGAACTCACAGAGATCCAGATGAACCTCTGCCTCCCTAATGCTAGGATTAAGGGCATGTGCTACAACTGCCTGACCTCTATGTTTAATATAGTGGCTGGCTTTTTCCTCTGTTCCTCAGATAAGCTTTATTAGGGTGCACAAATAAAATATCACCACAATTATGTCCTTCAGTGACCAAATCTCTTCTCTTGAACCCCATAAAAAGAAGCCTCAAACAATCATCAGAGCCTTTGTGCTCCCTAATTGGGTGGACCACGGTCAGTCCTCACAGTGCCTCTCTAATCTGTGTTCTCATTTCTGCCCCCCAAAAATTTCTTTGCTAATTTCTCAAATCTGTGTGAGCTTTTCTTTTCAGCTATTTGGAAGAGAAACCAGTCACTTGGAAACGTGCAAACCCGGTGCACCACAGGTGACATTTTTCCTTGCTTTAAGAAAAAAAACAAAGAAGTCTGGGTAAATGTAGTTCAGAGATTGTGAGGGGGCCAATCAATGACCGGTCCAGTCTGAGACCCACGTCAGACACGTCAGAGAGAGAGCCTGCTCCTGACGCTGCCTGGAGCCCCAGGACCCAGAGGCTGGATGGCCCAGAGACCAATGATAGAACCAAGCGTGTCTGGATAAAAAAAAAAAAAACAACAAAAACAGTCAATGTAATGACGACTAACAATACTCTGCTATATCCATAGAGTGATGCCTAGCTAAATTGTCATCAGAGAAGCTTCATTTAGCAGCTGGTAGAAATGGATGCAGAGACCCACAGTCAAATACTACGCTGAGCTCTGGTAGCCATGCTGAAGAAGGGGAGGAAGAATTGTTGGTGCCAGAAGGGTCAAGGACATCACTAGAAAACCCATAGAATCAACTAACCGGGGCTCATAGGAGCTCACAGAGGCTGAACCTACAACCAGGGAGCCTGTATGAGACTGTCGTAGGCCCTCTGTATATATGTCGTATAGGTTGGCCTTCTTGTGGGACTCTGACAGTGGAAGCAGGGGCTGTCTTTAACTCTTTTGCTGGCTTTGGGACCCTATTCCTCGTACTGGGTCGCCTTGCCCAGCCTTAATACAAGGGGAGGGACTTAGTCTTACTGCAGCTTGCGATGCCATATTTTGTTGATATGCATGGGAGGCCTGCCCTCTTCTGAATAGAAATGGAGGAGGAGTGAATGAGAAGGGGGAAGGAAGAAGGTGTCAGGGAGGGACTGTGAGGAGAGGAGGGTGGGGAAACTGTAGTAGAGAGAGAGAGAGAGAAAGAGAGACCGAGAGACAGAGAGAGAGAAGTCAAGCTTTGTGGTACAGATAATGACGTACTCTGGAGGTTAAGGCAGGATGATTGTGAATTCAAGGTCAGCTCAAGGAGCGTCATAGTGAGATTCTATCTCAACAACCCCCTCCAAATAATGACAAGAAGCTGGACAAGTCTTGACAGTACTTGAATGTTGCACAAAAGGAAAACACATACTAATGATGAATCTATTTCTGATAAGCAGGAATCAGTAAAACCTAATGATTTATAGGAAGAATTATTTTTGCAGTGGAGAGAAGAGCTGCTTCTTCCAGTTAAAGTAGAAGAGGAAAGGCAGACATAATTAAAACTATGAAGAAGATGTCTTAGTCCCACAGCAAATGAAGTGAGCAGTAGTGCAATGAACTATTTAAGAAGACCATGTGCATGTGGAGCTATAGTCTAGATATTTGTACTTGCCAGTTATGCATTGAAATCATATCTTCTTGGGTGGTGTTGTTAGGAAGCACAGTTAAATCTTGTCTGATTTTCTTTATTCAGTGCCAAGGTATGGCACTGCTACCCTGAGGGCGGATTGTCCCTTTTCAGTGAGACCTTGCTGGAAATCTCTTCACAGATGTGCCTACAGATATAGTGATTTTAAATCGAGTCACATTACAATGAACATCCCAAGAGTGGTATAGCTGGGTCTTGAGGTAGATTGAGTCCCAATTTTCTGAGAAACTTTCATATTGATTTCCAAAGTGACTTACAAGTTTGCACTTCTACTAGCAATGGAAGAGTAGTCATCTTGCTCCACATCCTCTCCAGCATAAGCTATCATTTGTGTTTTTGTTCGTAGCCATTCTGACAAGTGTAAGATGGAATCTCAGAGTCATTTTGATTTGTATTTCCCTGATGGCTAAGGATGTTGATCATTCCTTTAAGTGTTTCTCAGTCATTTGAGATTCTTCTGTTGAGAATTCTGTTTAGATCTGTACCCCATCTTTTAATGGATTATTTGGTTTTTCAGTGTCTAGTTTCTTGAGTTCTTTATACTTTGAAGGTCATCCTTCTGTTGGATATGGGGATGGTGAAGATCATTTTCCATTCTTTAGGCTGCCATTTTTTCCTACTGACAGTATCATTCACCTTATTGAAGCTTTTCAGTTTCATGGGGTCCCATTTATTAATTATCAATCTTAGTGTCTGTACTTCTGGTGTTCTATACAGGAAGTTGTTTCCTGTGTCAATGTGTTCAAGGATACTTCACACTTTCTCTTCTATCAGGTTCAGTGTATATGAATTTATGCAACATAGTGAATTTAAAAGTTCAAACTAAAGGCTGGAGAGATGGTTCAGCAGTTAAAAACCGTCTGTCTCTTGCACAGGACTAGATTTTAGTTTCCGGAACCCAAGGGTTATCCACAACTGCCTGTAACTTCAGTTTAAGAGAACCTGGCATACTCTTCTGGTCTCTGCAGAAACCTCTGCAGTACACATACTGCACCCCTATGCCCACATACAAACACATAATTAAAAATTAGAATAACCTTTTAAAATTCCAGCTAGCCAGGCATGATGGATACCTAATCCTGGCCCCAGAAGGCTGAGGCAGGAGAGTCACAAGCTTGGGTTTTTAACCTACCCTAGTCTACATAGTGAGAAACCTCCCTGACAAGGAGAGAGGGGTGGAGTAAAGGAGGGATGGTGGGAGACATGTAGAGGGAAACACTGGGAGAAAGAATTTCAAGGCACACTCTGGCTAGAGCTCAGCAGTGAGAGACAGGGTGGGAGAAGTGCATGCTGGAGGACCCACAGTGGGAACCCACTCAGAGCCGCTGCTGGCTTGAAGACAGAAGAAGTATCCCCTGGAAACAAAAGGAATGAATACATTTTGGCAAAAATCAGATTGCTTGTTGTAGGGAGGTCTCTGAGCATTGACTGATACACACAGTATTAGCCAATATTTCAACGCCAGCCTGCTTGATCCTAAGCAAAGATTCTACTCCTGTTGTGCTGGGCTTCTGACCTACTGAAATGAAAGACAATAAATCTGGGATGGTTAAAAGTGCTAAGATTGTGGTCATTTGTTATGTCGGTAATAGAAAACTTATACACAAATAATATGGCAAGAATGTTTTAGTGATTCCAAGCATAAACACATCACATCTATTTCATATCTCAAATATAGCATTAACCCAGAAAATGACCCACAAGACAGATGGAAATTTTTATAACATTATTCCTGATAGGACAGAGTTGAATGAGGTGACTTGATGTGTAGCTGATTCAGACTTTCTAATATTTTATTCCATAAATAAGTGTCCTGTCAAGAACAGAGCTGAGCAGTCACAGGCTTTTTCTGTAGTAGATAGAAGGGTGGGTTTCCAAAGACATTGAGAGGATCTTAGGCATCCTTCTTCACAAGCAAGTAGGTGAGTGCAAGGACCCATGTAGTGTTTGCTCCATCCCCCTACCACACACAAGGTCAGATAAGTCATTCATGCCCACTGCTTGGAAAGGGGGATTAGAATGATTTTTCCAACTAAAAGTGATTCCATGTGGAAAGAGTCTATCTTTCATAGCAAAGGACCTGGCATAGATTAAATTCTTTTACAGAGTTGTTGGGAGTAACAATTTTATTTCCCCCCAGCACTATAGAATTCTGGGACACATGCCATATAGTATGGTTGCTTCCTGAATGGGGCCCTCCTTCTTCACACTGACTTTCAGGTGCCCAGAGGCTTTCATTCAGTTCCCTGCTGAGGTGTGCCTTTCACCAGCTCAGGATGCCCATGTGGCTGCCAGCTGCCTCCACCCCCTGTTTTGTTGTCCTTTGGGATTATTCCGTCGTCTTGGAAACCTGGTGCCATATCCTCTATGCTTCTGCAGAGGAATACTCATAAAGCACACAGAGCAGTCATGGCAGATTGAGCCTCAGGAAACAGAAACATAGCAAGATTCCCTTTTCCTCCCATAGTTCTAAACGCCCCCATGAAACTCAAAATCTCCCCCCCATTGAATTGGAGTGTTCTCAAAATTCATCCAGTAGTAACAACCTTTAATTTTATGGGACAAATGAAACACAAATCAAATTTTATACCTTCGGGTGATTTTTTTCTAAAGCTTGTTTACATGTCCCTGTAATTTAATCACCACTGGTATACATCATGCCACAAAACTATTGGTGGCATAATTTCATGGTTGATAGAATTAAACAAATCTGTAGTGCTTCTGGTGAGCATGATTTTCATGTTTTATGCCAGAAGAAATCTGATCAAGAGTGACGTGGTGCAGACTGATGCCAGTAGTGGACAGTTTAGGCCAATGAAGGAAAGGCGTAGGATGGCAGCTCTCAGCAGAGGGTGCTGAAGAAGGAGCGCACACTGCGCACACTGCAGAGCACAGGCAGCTCCCAAGTCACAGACACAAATAGTCATCGACTTTAAATATCATTTTGGCTCTGACTATAATACTATTTTATGCTTCACTTTCTAAACCAATTAAAATTCCAACAATGACATGGCATCCCAGTTGGCTATTTTTACTATCTATATAAGGACAGGCAATCTTGTTGGAATCATAGGATTCCAAACCCAGGATGTGGGAAGGAAGTGCGAATAGTACTGAGTCCTCTTAGTTATACTGGTGCACGCATATGCACCCCCTAACACATACACACACACACACACACACACACACACACACACACACACACACACAATGCATACATACACCATATACAATCATTTCATTGAACTTCATAAAAAGAAAAATTTTTTATATATATATATATTATATATATTGCCATGGTCAAGTCCAAAATGTTACTTGATATTGATGTTTGTTGTAAATATTCATTTGTTCTTGCTGCACTTACACTTATAAAAAAATTAAAAAGCAGTGGAGCCTTTTACAGATTATTTATATTTTCTGTTCCACTATTCTCATCTGAAAAGATGAAGACAATAATATCTATTTCATAGGAATTTTTGAATATTAAATCAGCACATTTTTCTATGTCTGTTTCACCACACAGACAGACAGACAGACACACACACACACACACACACACACACTTAGAATAGTGCCAAACACATAAAATGACACAAGACTATTACTATACTTTAACACTATTTGAATTGAAGGATTTTTAAATAGTACCTAGAATCTACATGCATTTTCTGTTTGTGAAATGTCTTAAGAGTTTATAAAGCTGAATTAGTCATAAGCAAGCCAGGAAAAATTATATCCATCTAGTAGATACAAAATGTATACTGGAAATTCTAAGATTAAAAAATGTTACCATTGTGATCAGAACATGTATTTTCAATTTCCAACTAGGATTTTTTTATTGTATGATTGGATAGCTATATGAATTCCAGCAAAAATATTTTCAATTTTTCATCTTTTGTATAAAAATTATATTCCAAATGACAAATATAAGATTATTTTCAAAAGAAAAAAATAATTTAATTTGATTTGATTTGAAAATGCTTCATTCCCCATTTCCAACATCTTTGATGGAGTAAAGTAAATATCCATTTCTGTGTTCTGAGACTCTGACCCAGAACATTTATTTTTCAGATTATAATTGGACTCTTTGGCAAGTGGTTTTCAATGACATGTGTTTGCCTTTCTCAAACTCAGAGTGAGGGCTCCTTTGAGCAGCAGTATTTATTTTGTCTCAGAAGAGCAGTGACTAGGCTGACCTTTGCAAATGCTCCAAGATTAATTGCAAGAAAACAGAAACTTCAATAAAATAAAGAAACTTTGGGGGATAAGATGAAATATACAAGACACAGAGAGAGCACAGCAAGCTGGACATTGAAGGCCTGAGAGATCACGTGTGGTTCCAGAAACCGAACTAGGACATGAGCAGAAATGAAGTAGGGTGCTCTTTAGCTTGCAAAAGTACCAGTTTTAGTTATCTTCCATAACATTTTACTTAAAGTGCCAGAGACCCCATTTTAATACATAGTATATGGGAATAAGCCCAGTAAAGGTGTGAGGAGCTCATCCAGGTGTGGCAGCACATGCCAGTCTGGGCTACACAGTAAACGTCAAATCAGCCAGGAATAATTCATTCTCTCTCTCTCTCTCTCTCTCTCTCTCTCTCACACACACACACACATACACACACACACACACACATGTATAAGCATTACTTACAGCTACTAATTTGGGCTTCTATCTTCTTATCATTTCATAGCTGAAGGGAAGGTTCTGGATTAGGAGAAGCATTAGGTATGTGAGTTCGTAGGTCTGAGAGATGAAGAAGTCATATACGTTGGAAATATGGATGTAAAAATACTAACTCTTCCACATTTTGAGGCAAATATGAATAAATATGGCCTGGGAACATGGACTCCAAAGCCCTCAAATAGCATGTTCCATCACTAAAGAGGTACATGAAGTTATTTGGGTGTGTAGATTTGAGGTCTCCTGAACTTTCCTCTGTCCACATTACTATGTCTATTAGTGTCTTATGTTGAGGCGGTCATGTTGATGAACCTTTTGAGGAGACCTAGCCTCCACTTTTCCCAGGGTACTCTTGAGGAGAGAGGGATAAATAATGATAGATATAAAGAGATATCTAGATGGTGAGAAGAAAGACAGAAACACAGGATAGCTTCAGGAGGACCTGGGTCAATACCCAGCAGCCCAGAACTTTATTCAAAAGGGCTTTTTATAACAATGCCAGGGGGTGAGGCAAAAGACCTCCCCCTTGCTAGACACAGCCAATTCCTTTTTTAATCAATAATTTTTAATAGAGTTCTTAATGTGAGTGCAACAAAATGCTGACTATCACGGCAATACAAGGAAGGCACCTGGAATAGTTCCACATCAACTCCTGTGCTTTCAAAAGAAGAAAAGCTCACAAAGTCACTTCAGTTTCTGTCATTTCTTGGCCTAGTCTATTTCCACACAAAATCTCTATGTGTCTTCTTCCCAAGTAAGTTTACCTAGTGATTACATTTTGAAGTCCATACAATATAAAACATGCATTTTTACACACAGATGTTGGTGTGTGTGTGTGTGTGTGTGTGTGTGTGTGTGTGTGTGTGTGTATTCAGTTCAGTGGTGAGTGTGTGTGCATGCTTGTGTTTTGGAGATAAGAAGTCAATATTGTGTTTCCTTTCTCTGGTGCTACCTACTTTGTTTTTTATAAGACAGAGTTTTTCATTGGAAACTTGAGCTCGCCACTGATTAAGCTAGGCTGGCTGGCCAGTGAGCCACAAGGATCCTCTTGCCTCATCCTCTCCAACACTGGGATTGTAACTGTGGATTACCTATATCTAGTATTTTACATGGGTGCTGTGGATTAGCCCAGGTCTTCTTGTTTGTACAGCAAACAATTTACCAACTGGGCCATCTTCCCAACCCTACTTTATTATCTATCTTATGCTTTACAAAGTTCTCTTTATCATTTATTTGTGGGAGTTACTTTACAATGTATTCTACTATGAAGTTTTATTTTTTGCTAGCTTAATTCCTTTGATTTTGTGAGGTAATTTGGGAATTTTTGCAATATATAATCATGAATCTCTACACTTAATTGGAATTCTTGCCAAATGATTCTTCAATGTTTTTCTTTTCTTTTTCTTTTAAGTCATCTGAGATTCCATGTAGGTATACATTTGAATTTCTAGATATTTGTTGTTGGCTTCATAACTTCTTTTTAATAATTTCTAAAATCAGTTCTTATTACCAATGCCTTCATTTGTAAAATAAGGTCTCTGCAAAAACTGAACTGAGAGATTACTAAACTATTGCTCCTGGAATGAAACATTTCTTGGATTATAATCTCAAATCAACAGACAAATAAAGAAACAAACATAAAAGAAACAACATGAAAAAATTTAGAAAAAGCTTACCCCTTACATCCTGGTAAATTTTCATTTCTTCATAGCACAAAAGGGGAAATGAGATTGTTAAGTGACTCATCTCATTTGTCCACTAACAGAAGCTAGAGTTGGGAATCAAACCTTACCCAGTGAAATCTGAAAGTAAGAATTCTTGCACTGAAGTACATGACTCCCTAAATGTTCTATTCTCCACTGATCAGTACAAGTCAACACAAGAAGTCAGAGCATCATCTTTGATCTTAGCATACTCCTACAGCAACTCAAATTTTTTACTACCTTGTGCAGGCCTGTGTATGAGAACAAAAGTGATATATCTATTTCTGATCTATACAAAAATTAATGAGTAAATTAAATTTTAGACCTTGAATCTATAAATAATGACAATAATCTATGTTTCTTTGTAGTGCCACCAAGGAGGATTTATTGATTTTTCAAATTACTGAGTTGTTCTTTAGCTAAGTTTTTTTGTAAACACTGTGCTGGCTGGGGTGTTTTTACTCTTCTGAGGTGGAAATTGTGAGCAGCTGAAGAACAAGTCTTTAGTGTTGATAGTTCTAAGATGGTGAATGCTAAAGGACTTGTGGAACTAGACCTTTAGTGTGGGGGAGTGGAGTGTCTCTGTGAACACCATGCCCAGTAGAGTGCAGAGGGTTCATCCACGAAAGGCAAGGAGGGAGTCCAGTTCAGCATGACTCAGTGTTGTCTCAAACTTTGAGAATCTGACCCTGAGTTGATTATTTTAGGCATATTTAAGCACAGCACAATTTTGTGGGTGACAGTAGTTACATGGTCATCTAAAGCTTATTTTGCTTAGAATGTTGACTTATACTGTTGTCTAGAGTGGTTGTGACTTGAATCAGACCTGCTGTAGCAGGATCAAGGTTTCAGCATTTAGTCCTTGCAGCTGGAATATTCTCACAGTGATCTTAAAGTGTTCAAAGCTGGGTTGTCATGATGGCAATGTGGCTGGTTGCCAGAGAAGATGCTGCTTGCTGACAGTTCCCAAACCATGCTGCCATAAAGACTTCGGTCTGTTTTCCCATTTAAAGGTATGAACTGATTTCACTCATTCACATAATTCAAAAACAAAACTACATAGAATGTACATATAATAAAGACTTAAAGAAAGTTACGCATAACACTACTACTCTCAACAGCATTTAACAATGCCTTACTTTCCCTCCAGTGACCTAGGAGAACTGTAAAGCTGAGTATCTCTCTCTCAGTCTCTCTCTCTCTCTTTCTCTTTCTATCAGTTAATTTTATTCTTCATGTAAAACAAATTGACATTTCTGTGATCTCTAAATTCTTTTCTGCACAGCTATCAGTAATTGTTTTATAATAACTAAATTTGTGTCATTGATAAAGGATGCTAGACAGGACCCGAAGGATCAATTATATATTACCTTATATTTCTTTAAAAATAGTAACCATATATATGATTACTGAAATTATTATAGTTCTATATTGTCTCTCTGCTCTTGTGCATTTGAGTCACAGATGTGTTGCTTCCTTTTCTGACCTTTCCTCAGATGATGAGTAGGTTTTCTTTTCATACTACTGTGTGTTCTGCCTGGTTACCTCCTGTTCATAGCAGGGCCTCTCAGCACAGTCAACTTCTTGATAATGTCATTAGCTTAGGTTTCATACTCTTGCAAAAGTTTGTTTCTACTTTACATCTGGTTTAATGGCTTTTTCCTCTTCTTAATATAGCTATGTATTAATTAATATCATTATCATAAGCTTTTAACAAGACCACTGCCAAAGTCAGTTTTATCGTGAGCTGTGGGTTACCATGTTGAGTGCTCAGTCTACAATCTTGCAACTATAAGTTCCACAATGGATGGAAAGGAAGCTAGGTAAAAAGGTCCCTGAAAGAACATGTGTAATCTCTGTGCTATCTCACCTGAGATGTTTGATATATATTAAAGTCGGTCAGTGATATGAAAGTCAACAAACTTGGATGCAGGATAGTCCAGAATTATTTTTTTTTCTTATCAGGCCTTTGTAGCACATTAAATCTTTTTTTAATCTTCAAATAGCAAGAAAGTAGATCAGTTAAGGCAAATAGTAACTATACTCAATTAGTACACCAAATGGTAGCATGAGGTAGAGGAAACCAGAAGTATAAGAAATACAATCTAGTAAATTGCTGATCATGGTACAACACCAACCAGTAGGTACCCGAAACAAATATTCACTGACACAAATTCAGTAGCTGCTCTCTATCACAGTCATTTGTTTGTGTGTGTATTTATTGGTAATGTTATAATAGAACACTGAACACTTAGTAGTTTATAAAGAAATGTTTGTTCTGGGTCACTGTTTTGGAGGGTAAGTCCCAGAACTTGAGATGAGTGAATACTTAATAGAGCTTCAACTCAACAGAAAGGCCTGTTAATGGCTGCAAAGAGGGTAAGGGGGGAACAGGGACTAGATTCTTCCCATGAGCAAGGGATTGGATCCTGGCTCCATGACACGAACACCTCAGCATTTAATTCTGCCGTGCTGAGGACAGAATTCTGAAAAAACACTCAAACCATAGCACTGTACAATTCCCTTTGTCTTCAACTCTGTATGGGATGGTAAGGTATAATCTTTGAGTAGTCTTGTTAAGTTTATCCCTCAAAATATAGTGAAAATTATGTAAAACCAGTATCTATAGATCATTTCCCTGATTAAGTTTTCTTCCCAAGACCTTCTAATTTTATAAACATTGTGGGGCGTTTACCCACAACCCCCACAGCTTCCCAGAGTTTTCTTGAGTGTGAGCAGCAGGAAATATTAGATAGAAGGATTTATTGTGGAGAATATCGCGGAGATAAACAGATAGAAAATAAAGGATAGCCTCGAGAGGGCCTGGAACCTTTTCCAACGGGCCCCGACTGTCTCTGCCCCAGGGTTTTTATAGAGACGCCAAGGGGGTGGAGCAAATGACCTCCTCCCCCAGCACAGCCAAGTGTAGACCATCTCAGACACCTGCACTCAGGCCCATGGTCCTAATCATCCTCTATGTGGATCTGCTGGGTAAAGCCACGAGGAACCCGAGAACGGCCCCCCACAAAACATGAAACCTATGATT
This sequence comes from Peromyscus aztecus, assembly GCA_902168405.1. Lineage (NCBI taxonomy): Eukaryota > Metazoa > Chordata > Mammalia > Rodentia > Cricetidae > Peromyscus > Peromyscus aztecus. The sequence continues at coordinate 44,233 of CABHPQ010167091.1, read as the reverse complement.
AGTCTTTCTTTAAGTTTAACTAATTACAACTTAATAAATATTAGTAACCACCATGTTTCAGGCCCTTTGGTTGGGACTGAGAGCATGAGACTAAAAAAATTAGAGCCACTGCTTCCAAAGAGTCACCATACCCTACACAAAAAAGTCATGCAAAAGATTTTGTAGAACAACAGATGAAACAAAGACCAAGTAGGTGAAACAGAGGGCACAAAAATAAATCACAGAGGATGTGACTCTGTATATAAGAAGCTGACAGGTCTCTGAGAGAAACTGTGTTTTGAATTATATTTTATGATAGGCTCATCAGTCTCCATCAAATGTGTGTTTCCATAAATTGGTGGTGGCTAGGGAGTTATTGGGCATGAAGGGAGTGTCTGTGGTTGATCATTTCTCTCTCTCTCTCTTTTTTTTTTTTTTTTTTTTTTGGTTTTTGTCTGTGGGGTTTTGCTTCTTTCCTTGAGCTCACTTGGTAGCCCAGGCTGGTCTCGAACTCACAGAGATCCACCTGCCTCTGCCTCCCGAGTGCTGGGATTAAAGGCATGCGCCACCAACGCCCGGCCATTTCTCTTGAGGAAATACATAAATAAGCCAGAGTCTGTCATTTACATGTTGATCTGTATGGTAAAAATTTTTATAGAATAGTTACATACCTCTCATTTCAAATGCTCTGATCAATCAAGGAGCAGTGTTATAGCTCTATCAATCTTATTGAGGATATTGGTATATCAGATACTTAGGTAAACAATGGATGCTTCTTTAAATAGAGTGTTCTACTGAAAGGGCAATAAGCAATGTAAACATAGAGAAGGCACACAAAATAATGTTTAATGTAACAATGTCACTAATGAAAATCACAAGATAATTATGATAAAAGCGTTAGTGGTACACAGAAAGTGTTACTTGTTTTTGTAGTTTTTTTAATAGCTTAGGTAATAATTTTTCTGACTTTTCCTTTCTTGTGATAGTGTCTCTCTATGTATACCCCAAATGAGATTCAGTCCAACTTGAGAGTTCTACAACCTCAATGTCCCAACTGCTGGAATTACAAATGTGCACCAACAGAAATAATTGTATTTTATGTTTACATATACCCTACAAGATTGATATTAATATTACTATTTTATAGTTGAAGCAAAAAGACCTAGAAAAATAACCACATATATAAGAAGTGAAAGAAAAAAATAACTACAGAGGGGTGTTTTGGAACAAAGAAAAAGTCTATAAAAGAGATACTGGTCTCACAATTGAAAGAAGACCGAAAAATGCACAACGTGGGTCTTATGGAAATGAGATCAAATATATGAATATTCAGAGCCCACACAGCACTGAGTACAACAGTTTTCCTACGACAGGTACAATAGAGAATAGCAGTTGTGTATAATTATGGGAAGTTGTAAATTCAACAGTTAGAAGAACATGGTCAGTAATGAAAAATGATGAGCTAAATTGTTGTTTATTTAAATGACAGAATCCTAGGTGGTGCTCCAATCATAGTTTAGGGGTTAGAGATGTCGCTCAATGTAAGCATCTGTGGAGTAGTTATAAAGCTCCAACAGAATTTAATCCCCAGCACCAATAAATATATTATAAAGATAAAAAAGAAGAATATGATTTGTACTACAGTTATAGTAATGATGAAAATAATTGGATTTTATACAACAGTTTTTGAATAATAAATGCCTGTGGCACATAGTTCAGAAAATATCAAAAGGTTTATGGGAGAGATTATTTTTCTCTGGCTACTATTTACCTGCTACCAGAGACTTATGCAATAATAGATCATATATATTATTTCTACATAATCTCCAAACATGTATGCATTTGTAAATATGCAATATACAGATATAATTTTTCAGTGCTCAGACCATACATATTTGTGTCTTTCCTTTGAAGGTGTAACATCCTATCCACGAAATGATTTCCTACCAGTTTCTATCGAAGTTTCACTGGAAAATGCACCATGATTTGTGGATTGATGCTGAGGTTTCTAAAGTTCTACTATGGAAACAGTGCTGTCAAGTGGCAGAGTGGACCCAATATAAGTTTCAGTAGATGCTGTCCAGTTGCCTTTCCAAAATGGATACGTCAGTTTGTGTCCTCACTAGGAGTACACAAGCACACCTGTTTTGCTAGACTTCTTCTAGCGTTCCCCACTGGGAAACTTTTTGGTTTCTACCAAAATAAATGAAAATTCTTATGTTGTTGTTTCCAGTTTTGTCAGGGAAGTATATATTCATATTAAATATATATTTCTTTTTTAATGGTAAATATTCTTTATTTTTTATTATATTGTTTTTTCCTATTGATTTATTCCTACAGTTATCTTTATTATATCTTTTGTTTTATGACTTAATTTTCAACTTTTTTCATAGTTGTGGTACTTATCCATTGTAGTTGTTTTGTATATAGTGAAATGATAAATATTTCTTAGTGTCTTTTACAATTTCTGTAATTTCTTTTGACTTAATGTTTAAAAGACACTAAATTAGAAGAAGGGAACCTCTTTGGTTTTTTAACATCATTTTCTTGAGAACCAATTTCCCTTAATTACATTAAATACATGTATCATATAATAAATTGATAGAACATTAAATAACTTTCTGTGTTTTTCCTGTTCATTAACCTATATGAATATCCTTTAAGTGTCATTAAAATATTTAAAAGCACAACTCTGTAAAAACTTGCATTCCCCTCCCTGTCACTGTGCATAGAAATACTCATGTTGGTTCACTACTCTTTATATGCTTTTAATGTTCTACAGTACATACGATGTCTTAGTGCCAAGGTTACTGGAACATTATATTATTATCTCAACAAAAGTGTTAAATGAAATGCAGTTCTCATTTCATTCATTCATTTTATTTTTTCCTCACTACAGTTCAGAACTTTAGCCTTTTGCTTTGTTTCATATGCTTTGGAGTCTTCTGCTGGGTACTTTAATTCTATAGTTTGAATTTATTCCATGTGTCCATTAGCCTTAGAAGTATGCACAGCAACTTGTGAGTTCATTGCTTTTCAATAACTTCTGCAGTTGGAGAGAGATACACAAGTGTGCTCATCTATGTTTCTAGCATAGCATGCTGACAAGATCCTTCACCATAAGCAATATGAAGTATATGACAATCGCAGATCCTCTCATTTAAACCACAGTTTGTAGGTAACAGCATTGGTCTTGCATGCATATCCCCACTGAGATCCCCCTCTCAGAGTGGCTTAATCAAAACCTATATTTTAATAGAAACCTCGGGGATTTATCTGTCCTTGCTCTTTAAGAAGCATATTTTTAGATCCTTTAAATCTATTTTGAAGCAGACAAAGATTAATCACTTTACCAATTTTTTAGTTTATAAGACTTATAAAATTAAAATTATAGTATGGTATAACAACAGTTTATATTCTTTGTGCTTGTTTATATTCTCTTCTAGAGATTTCCACTTTAAATACATGAACACTTGAATTAGAATATAAGTATCTGGATACTAAATAACTTCCATTCTTTATAGTCATCAATAAAGTTGAGATTTTTTTCAATACTATATACAACAGAAAACCAAAAAAAACAGAATAGTTTATTGTCATTAATAACTGGTTGTGGTGATACATTATTTGTGCACCCTAATAAAGCTTTTCTGAGGATAAGAGGAAAAAGCGATCCACTATATTAAACATAGAGGTCAGACAGTGGTAGTAGCATACACCCTTAATCCTAGCATTTGGGAGACAGAGATTTATCCGGATCTCTGTGAGTTCAAGGCCACACTGGGAACAAAGCCAGGCATGGTGACACATGCCTTTAATCCCAGCACTAACCATGGAGGTCTGGAGGTCTGTACAGACAGAAAGGAAGTGATGTGGCTAGGTGGAGAGAGGAAGTAAGAGGGCAGGGACAGAAAGGAATATAGGTGTGGGTATACAGGAGACAGGTCTCTCTCTCTCTTTGACTGAGGATTTCTAGCAGTAAGAATGTAGCTGGCTTCTTTCTGCTTCCCTGATCTCTCAGTTTTTACCCCAATATCTGGCTCCATTTTTTAAATTTTAGCCATTTATTTTTAGTTTAGCCGTCCATCTTACAACTAGTATGTTCGGATGCTTACAATGTGCTGGAAATGCTTCTAGGATGTTTTCTGGCCTTGAAGCTTGGAAGCTAGCACAAACACATAGAAAGCTGAAGCAATCTTTTGCAAGGGCATGCAGCTGGCATGTGACCTGATTCCAACCATATTTGTGTGAATCTCCAGTCGTCCTATGCATGGTTGACTTCGCTCTCATTCCATCAGGTGATGGCAGTGTGAAAAATTCATGGCATCATTTATTTCCATTTCAAATTTCTCTTCTAAAAGCTTAAGACATAGAGCATGAAAGTTGCTTTCTATTGGCAGGAACAAAAATAAACATATTTTAATGTATAAGTAGGCATAAATAAATAAGCAATAAGCATAAATAAATAAAACATGCATATCTAGCCTATTTCTACGCTATTTAAGAAACCTTGAGGGATACATCATGGAGGCAGAAAGCTATTTGCTTTCACCTTGAGGCAGGTGGGACAGAGACACATTATTAATGAATACGGTGGACAGGGCTGGAAAGAAGATACATCTTGCTTCTTCACTCCTCAAGCAAAGCAGGCAAAAGCTGCTTCTTCTGCTACATAAAGGACACAAACAGCCCATTTTATAGTATTAAGCATGTGTAATTTCAAAGAACCCAGTGATTTATTAAGAAAGGGGAACCTTCCTTTGTGTGGCTATATACACATATGGCAGGCTTTTTCTAGCATTACTTTCTATATTTCAAATATTTAGTAAAATAAACAGCTAATAAGTACTAATAAGCAAATCGAGTTCAATATGCAAATGCCATTCAATCCCAGCCTTAGGTAGACTTGCCTTTATGATTTAATATGCTTCTCTGAAATTCAAACTCTTTATTTGAAACAAGATAAGAACAGGGAGTTGCCGGGCGGTGGTGGCGCACGCCTTTAATCCCAGCACTCGGGAGGCAGAGGCAGGCGGATCTCTGTGAGTTCGAGGCCAGCCTGGTCTCCCAAGCGAGTTCCAGGAAAGGCGCAAAGCTACACAGAGAAACCCTGTCTCGAAAAACCAAAAAAAAAAAAAAAAGAACAGGGAGTGATTATAATACCCACAATTTGCTAATTATATGTAGAGTATTTCTAAAATCTTGGAACATCTTTTCTCTTAAGTTCCAGTAGTGGGAAGGATGAAAAGTTCCCAGCTATTGACTTCATGCCAGAAACACCCCAGTTGACTCATTCTCTTTAGTTGCTTAATCTAAGTGATTTCCCCACAGCAGTTTCACAAATACAGCGTTGAGTCTTTTTCCTAAGGATTAAAGCAAAATTTAGTGATCCATTCCAGTTGTGCAATTAGGGTAAAGGGCATGTAAATTGCACTAAAATATGATAGCACTCAATGGTGTGAATTAACTGTGTGATCTCCATGGAGTGATATCTCTCCAATGGGACAAGACATTGGTCCTTAGGGGAGTAATCAAACTTTAATGTATAAATCATAATGTATAAATCAAAATAGGTACATAGTGAATAACAAATACACATATGTGGTGTTAACATTTCAAGGAAAGTTATAAGGAAAATATTGTCTAAAATACATTGATGGGGAAAAAAATGGTTGAAAAGCAAACATGTCTCCTTCTTGGGTTTAACCCTTACAGTAAGAAACAGGACAACAATTAAAACAAAAAAGCATCAGCTCCACTCCCCAATATCTCCCTCATCTAAGGCAACAAATTACTTTGTACTACAGTTGCCAGGTGAATAAGACATGTTATTTTCTTTTATGAGTCCTAGCTGTCAGGAAAGGTAGAGCATAATTTGCAGGTCCCTTGTGATATCAAATAGCTACAGATATTCTCCCAACAGGCTTCCTTTCATATGTGAAGTATGCTCTGGGGCTTGGTACTGGGGTAGTTATGTGTGATCCAGGATAAGAAATTGTGATTCTCAGAAGAGAGATAAAGGTCCTCAGTGTGAGGCAAGCCCACCTAATCTCCTGTGACTGTCCTTTAGATCTGTTCTCTTATAGCCAGATACTGAATAAAGAGTGGAAGCTTAAAAGAGAAAGGATGGTTGGCTCATTCCTTGGTGGTGTTGAGCATGTTGTAAGACTTAAGGTTTTATGTACTGGACAAAAGTATAATGTAGGGTTTTCAGTTTTAGTTCCTGGAGGGAAAAAAGTTACTTTTTTTTAATGTATAAGTGTCCACCATTTTCTCTTTTAGCTTTGTTGTGCTCTGCCGAGATGGCTCAGTCAGGCTCCCAGCGAAATCATCTCTTTCTTCTATACAACACATCATTTCCTTCTTTCTATGGCTGCCAAAGGATTTAAAGTTTCTTTAAACCAATTTATGAATTTGTTCAATATATTTCCAAAGTTCATGTGTATTATAATATGTACCTCTAATTTGGAAATAAATATTGATTTAATTTTTAGATTTATATTTATGTATTTACAAGGAAGGGCATGAGGTGTTTACATGTCACAGCCTGCATGTGAAGGTCAGAGGGCAACCTGTAGATGTAACTAACCGTTTTATTAAATAAGAAACACAGAGCCAAGGTAAAGATAAAAACCCAAGAGGTCAGAGTTAGGAGCTTACCCGCGTGCTGCTGGCTAGCTTCTTCCGCCAAGAAACCTCTCCGAAAAGGGAGCTACTTCCTGTGCGTTTGTCCTTAAATAGAGTTCTGGTTCTTCCTTCTCATTGGTCATAAACCCAACTACGTGACTGCCTCGTCAGGGCCTGTAACTACGTGGCTGTCTCATCACTGCCTCTCTGTACAGACCTCCAGGTCTATGGTTGGTAATGAGATTAAGGGCGTGTGTCTCCAACGCACAGAGATCTACCTAGTTCTGCTTGCTGAGTACTGGGATTAAAGGCGTGCACCACCACCGCCCTGGCTTTCCCTATGGTTTGCTAAACTCTGACCTCTGGGCAACTTTATTTATTAACATACAAATAAAATCACATTTCAGTACAAATAGAATACCACTATAGGCAACCTATAAGTCTGTTCTCTCCTTCCATCCTATGGGTCCCTGAGACAGAGCTCATGTCATTAGGCTTCACATCAAGCACCATTACCCACTGATACACCTTTCCAACTCAGCATTTCCTACTGTATAAATATAAGAAGGAATTTTATTTTAATTGTATTTATTTATTAATTTTACATATGTGTGTCAATGTGATTTGTGAGTAGTGAATGTGTGTATTATGTGTGTAGGGTGAGTAGTGTGTGTCTGTTGTAGGTCATAAGAGCATGTTGGGTGTCCTGCTCTATGAGTGCCTTTCTTATTCCTTTGAGGAAAGGTTCTGTCACTGCCTGAAGCTGGAGCAAGGATGGCACCCAGCAAGCCCTAGAAGTCTTCCTGTCTACTCCCTGCACAGGGCTGGATTTATAGGTGAACAAGTCTACAGCCAGCTTCTGTATGGATGCTGGAACACACTCTGCACATAAAGTTCTCATGCCCACTGGGCTAGCTCTCCAGTTCAAGCATGAATTTTTAGAGTATGTTTTTTCCAAGTACCTGTATCTACTCCATTCTTTACTAAAGTGTAATACTTGCTTCAAGAATTGTGTCTTTGCCTCAGTAATAGTCCAGAGTCTACAAGTTACCTAGGCAAAGCATAATTATTTCCTTTTCCTTCTCCTCCACACATTGGTTTCTTGTTTCTCCTTTATGTCTCTGAAAACAGTTTTCACATGTAATATAATTTCCTCTGGTATACTTGTTAGAATGTGACCTCATATCTTATTCCAGCCAATGAAAAGATAAGGCCTAAATTATAATCTTACTCTTTCATTCTATTTTCAGTTTTTTTTTTTATTGAAACTAGATTCTTTCCTCATACAATACATCCTGACCACATTTTTCCCTCTCTCCACTCCCTCAACTACCCCTTACCTTTCTTCTCCTCCACACCTACTCGCTTTCTCTTTACCTTCAGAAAAGAGCAGGCTCCAAGAGACAACAACCAAACATGACAAAATAGGGTACAATAAAACAAGGTGAAACCTCTCACACTAAGGCTGGACAAGGCAACCCAATGGGAGGAAAGAGTCAGGGATACACCCATTTCTGTAGCTGAAGTTTTTCTGTGTCCCACCTGGTCTGCAGCCGCTCAGACCCAAGTAAACATACAGAGGCTTATATTAATTAAAACTGCTTAGGCCAGGCGGTGGTGGCACATGCCTTTAATCCCAACACTGGGAGGCAGAGCCAGGCAGATCTCTGTGAGTTCAAGACCAGCCTGGTCTACAAAGTGAGTTCTAGGAAAGGCTCAAAACTACAGAGAGAAACCCTGTCTTGAAAAAACAAAAAAAAAAAAAAAAAAAAAAAAAACCAAAAAAAAAAAAAAACAAAAAAAAAAAAAAACTGCTTAGCCATTAGCTTGGGCTTACTACTGACTAGCTCTTACACTTAAACTCAGCCCATTTCTGTTAATCTATATGTCGCCATGTGTTCCGTGGCTTTACCTGTGTGTCATTACATGCTGCTTTCTAGATGGCAGGCTGGTGTCTCTTCATTCAGCCTTCCTCTTCCCAGAATTCTCTTTGTCTGCTTATCCCACCTATACTTCCTGCCTGGCTACTGGCCAATCAGCATTTTATTAAACCAGTGTACAAAAGCATTATCCCACAGCATTTCCCCTTTTCTGTCTAATTAAAAAGGAAGGTTTTAACTTTAACCTAGTAAAATTATATGTATCAAGCAAGAATTATAGTTATAATATCTAGTCTATTTGTAAGAGCTAGTCAGTAGTAAGCCTGAGCTAATGACTGAGCAGTTTTAATTAATATAAGCCTCTGTGTGTTTACTTGGGTCTGAGTGGCTGCGGACCGGGCAGGACACAGGAAAACTTCCAGCTACATACTTCCACTGCTGAGAGTCCCACAAAAACACCAGGCTAACAGCCACAACACACACAGAGGAGCTGGTGCAGACCCATGCAGGCCCCGTGCTTGCTGCTTCAGTCTCTGAGAACCCATGCGAGCCATACTTAGTTGATTCAGTGGACCACGTTCTCCTGGTGTTCTCCATCTCCTACGACTCCTAATTTCAGTTTTTATCAATGAAAAGTTGAAGTAAACTGTGGCACTCAGTCCCATGTAGATTAGGAAAGTTTAGGAGGAAGCTACTTCTTACAGGGGAGAGCCTGTGAAGTCAGCTCTCTTCTTTACTTTGTTATTTTGACTTGTTCAGACATGGCTTCAGTGTCATTGACAGAGCCTAGGTTGATTCTTACCATAATTAAAGTGTTAAGAAAATTATCTATCATATACTTGTTTTATTAAGTGATACATTTCAATAAGAAGTATATAAAAATGTATCTTGGTCCACCCTACTGTATAGAATTTTACCTTTGAAGGTGTCAGCTGTCCAACATGGTTGCATGGTAGAATTTGTTAGTGAACTTTAAAATGTAACCTGATTTGACATACCTAAGGATGTGTCCAGTATTTAGTAGAATTTTATAGTTTTGTTTACTTAATATAGAATTTTTTAAAGCATTGTTTGAGGCAATTTAAACCATATTTGCATGCTGTGTTCAGAATGACCTCTGGAGTCATGATGAGCTATGCAAACAGTATCATGTTGGCTTAATGCTTTTAATGTTAGGTTTCTAATCATGGTTTTATCTCCTTGGCATGTTTTAATTCTTTCTCAGTTTGGGTAAAATTTAAATAATATACCTTAACTGCTATGTTCTTTAATGAATAAGTTACAAAGGTTATCTTAAATAGTATTTTTCATATTATACACAACAGTTTAGTTTTGTTTCTTTTTTAACCTACTATTTTCCCTTGACATTAACATAGCTACTACTACTTGAATTTTGTTCGAATTTTCAGGATATCTTTTGGCTCGTTATAATATTTTTAGTGTTTATAAAATTCTTGCTTTAAATATGTTTATCCCAAAACCACAAATTTGTACTTTATGGAATAATTAAACCTTTTCAAATGTTAGTACTATATGTGTATGTGTGTGTGTATGTGTCTGTGTGTGTGTGTATGTTTGATTTTATCCCTATAGCTTACCATGTTGTTTTAATTTATGATTCTTTTTTCACTTCTCTCTTTTTGTTAATTTTATTTGATAGTTATTATCATTAATATCAGAGTTTTTCTGAGATTTATTTTATTAAAATTTCTCTTTTTCCTGCAGGTGTTCAAATTCATATGTGTATTTTCTACTATTTTATTTGAAAAGAAAACACACGCCAGGCGGTGGTGGCGCACGCCTTTAATCCCAGCACTCGGGAGGCAGAGGCAGGTGGATCTCTGTGAGTTCGAGGCCAGCCTGGGCTACCAAGTGAGTTCCAGGAGAGGCGCAAAGCTACACAGAGAAACCCTGTCTCGAAAAACCAAAAAAAAAAAAAAAAAAAAGAAAAAAAGAAAATAAAACACACATCATGTTTTTCTTAAGAATCACTAGACTTTATTAAAATTGTTTTGCAATATATCCTATCAAGAAAGATAATGGCAATCTATAGAACAGGAGAAAATATTTAAAACTTATGAATCAGAATTTATATTATAAGAATTTATATTTAAAATATAAAGAACACTCATATCTTGCTAATAAAAAAAACTCACATAGAAGTAGGCAAACGTTTTAAATAGTCATTTATCAAGAGATGATATCCCCAGTAAGTACATAAAAAAGTGCATAACAGCATACAACATAAAATGAAGGCAATCAGAACCATATGGATATGACAGTTAATAGGCATTAAGTAGTCTATATTTAAAAAAACAGATAATAACAAGTTTGGGTGTAGATGTGAGATGTGATACATGGAGTTTCCAATTTTTCTACCTTTTGTGGTGAGGTTAGGCATTGAACCCATGACCATAATGAATAGTAAGTATATACTCTTTACCACTGAGATACACCTCCAGTTCTACAATATGTACATATATACATCAAATTGTGGGTTTTATTCATCATTTTTCCCCTAACATGCCATATGACCTTTAGAATACTTTCTCTACAAAGCATGTTTACTGAAGCTTAGTTATTACCAGTTAGAAACTGAACTCCGCCTAATTACTTCTCAGAAATTCATGGAGAAGGAAACATATCAAATGTCACAACCTGACAATCCTATCATAAGTTAACTATGTGCATTATGGCATGCAGTCACTTTTGTGTAATCATATTTATTCAAGATTGTGGTGTCTGAATCCACAGACCAAAAGCCACAGTATATGCAGCCTTTAGCATTTATTTGTTTTACTGAACTTGTTCACAGTCCGCAACATAATACAGCTAATGTGAGGTTCTACCGCAAGTGAGTATTGAGTATAGCAAAATTCTCTGTATAAAGGAAGTTTTACAATTATGGGGAGATACATTTCCCTCCCAATATTCTAATAAGAAAGCATTCAAACAGATTATGCTAAAGAATAGATTATTAATCCATAATATTCTAATATATTTAACAAAATACGGTTGCCATTAAATAAATTCAGGTACTATTTGTAATTTTATTTTTGCCTGGGTTAAGTTAGTTTCTTGCATTTAACCACTAGCATGTCTAATGACAAGGGTGTGAAAGCCACCATAATAGCCATAATTAATTGGGAATCCTCTAATAAGGTTTACATGTAATACTTTTTCCTTGTAGAAATTCATTGTTAATAACTGTCTTAGTTAGGGTTTCTAGTTCTGCATGGAGACACCATGAATATGACAACTCCTTTTTTTTTAACTTTCTTTTTATTCATTCTTTGTGTCTTTCACATCATGCATCTCATTCCATTTGTTTCCCATCCCTTCATATCTGGCCTCTGCCCTTGAAACCTCCCCACCCCCAAATAAAACTTAAGAGAAAAAAAAAAGGAAAAAAATCTCATCATGGAAGCTGTAGTGTAACATAATGAGTCACACAGTAAAAGCTTTTATCCATATATCTTTACTTCGATGTATTAATTGCAAAGAGTCATTGGTCTGGTTTGAGGCCTCTAGTTTCTGCTACACTATTGATGCTGGGCCCCACTGGGACTCTTCTTGAATATCGTGTTGTTACCCTGTGTCATGGAGATCCTGCAGCTTTGGACCTGCAGGACTGGCCCCTTCATGTGCTCCAGCCGATCATAAATGGCTTGGATATTGGGGTGAGTCAACTCATAACGCTGGTTCTGGACCTGGGTAGTTGGAAAGTTGGTCAGCCTCCAAGGTCTCCCCCATCTTCACCACCAAGTTGAGCCTTCCAGCATTGCCCCAGTTAGTTCACCCCTTGCTGTGATGAGATGAGCAAGGAGTAAGGCCAGTTCTTCTGCCTTCATGCCCTCCTGGTTGGCTCTCCACACCTACACCTTCAGCGCCAGCTCTATTGTGTTGCCCAGGCAAGGTGCTAGGGCAGATCCCATTCTCACAATAGGATCAGTTCACCCACTCCCCTGTCAATAGGGTCAGCTCTATTGTGCTGCTCAGATGAGGTGCAGGTGCACTTTCCTGAGTGCTGTAGCTGGTAAGGTGGAAGGTCAGCTTCCTTGCCCATCACAGGTGGCAGGGGTGAGTGAGGGAGGGCATCTTTACCTAGCCCTCACCACCACATGGCCAATGAGGGAAGTGTGGCTAGCTATCCCACTCTCACACCCTCAGGGCCAGCTCACCCCTGCCCCTGCCCCCATCAACAGAGTCAGATCTACTGTGCTGCTCAGGTTCCCCACATGCAGCAGCTGGTATGGAAGAGGATCAGTTCCCTCATCTGTCACAGGTGGGGAGGGGCAAGGGGTAAGCGGGTCATCTTCTTCCTGCCCACACCACGACATGACAGCCAAGTAGTAGGGACAGTTCTCCATAGCTCACTACTTCTGGGCTGGCTCTCCCACATCTCTGTGAACAGGGTTATTTCTATTGCGCTGCCCAGGAGAGGTGCAGGGCCTGCTCTTCTGAGTGGTGCAGCTAGTGAGAGGCAAGGGCAGCTCTCCTGCTGGGCTCTTAGGACCTCAGGGCCAGCTCTCCCACCTGCCTCAGGAATGGGGGAGGGGGAGGGCATCTCTCTCCCACCCATGCTGCCATATGGCAGATGAGGGGTGGGGCCAGATCTTCTACACTCATGTTCTTGGGCCAGCTCACTTGTGCCCCAGTCAACAGGGTCAGCTCTGTTATGCTGCCCAGAAAAGGTGCAGGACCTGCTTTCCTGAGTGTTGCAGCTAGTAGGGGGGGGGGGGGGGGGGCAGCTCTTATAAAGGAAACATTTAAGTGGGTGGCTTACAGTTTCAGAGATGTAGTCTATTATCATCACGGCAGGACATGATGGTGTGCAGGCAGACAGTGCTGGAAAAGGAGCTAAGAGTGAAGAAGCAACTACATCTTGATCCTGCAGGTGACAGGAAGTAGTCTATCTTACCGGGTGTGGATTGAGCATATATGAGAGCTCAAAGCCCACCTCCACAGTGACACACTTCCTCCAATGAGGCCACATCTCCTAATAGAGCCACTGCCTTTGGATGCAATTTTGTTTCAAACCAACACAATAAATTCTGTTTATAATCCATTCCTTTTTAGAAAAAAAAAAAAAACTGGTCAACACATATAGTATGTGACTAGTTTCTACTGAGCATTGCAATTTTATGATATAATAGAATTTTTATACTTAACTGTCAACTTACCACTTATAGGCAATAAATGGAAGTATACACAATAAAGTTTGTTATTTCAGGTTTTGTACTTATTAAACCCTGACATGATTTCAATATATAGAGAGAAGAATAGAAGTTGAAGGGATCAGAGAGGTCTAGTGCCAGAGAAAAAGCAGATCTGGAAGATGGGATTTCAGTCAGGTTTCAAACGGGTTTGACAGCTTAAGATCCTTGACGAGGATTAATGTTCAGCCATTGCTTTAGAATGAGTACATAAACATTTACTTTTCAGACAGTGTAGAAAATAGCAACAGGCAAAAGTATGTGAGACTGAGTCTAGTTAACACTAGTGACGTTGGGCCAAAGATTTTGAGAAAATGTTTGGTTCTTTTGTTGGCACCATGAAGGTAGCATCAGACAAAGCATTTAATAAAATCAGATGTTGAGCAAGGTTTAGAACTTGTTTTCTGAAGAGGTCAGAGAGCAAAGTGGCTCGTGTGAGTCTGTGTGCAGTGCCTAGTTCCTGTTCACTAACAGGAAAAAAAAAATGTGTCTGCCAGAGAAGAAAGACTGAATTGGTGTCCAAGTGGTTAACCTTGACACAGACAATAGAATTTCTTCCTCACCCAAGAAATAAATACAAGCCCTTCTTGCTAATTAGCATAGGTTAGATTAAGAACACATTTTAAATTATATTTTTACAGAGTAAAATATTTACCATTATTCATGTACATATAATAGTAAGCATATCAAAATTAAACACACAGATAGAACATGAATGTATTAAATTGGAGTAGACAAGCCAAGTGGGGAAGGATCAGGAAGAAGGCAGAAGATTGGGGTAGGCAGGGCACCCAAGCCTTGATCACTCTGGTCGCAGCTCTGCCACTACTCTGGCAGCACCCCAGTGTCTCCAGTGTGCTGGAGATTATTTCAGAAGCCAGTTTCCATGGATCTCACATTATTTGTTGATACATACCATTTCCATTCTCAATGACTGGCCTCAAAGGCTATTTAGACTTATTTTCTAGTTCATGTTCTTATTTGATCCAAGCACAAATTCTTTAAAGGTTAATTTAGATTGTCATCATTTCACTGGGATTTGTTTCTTAGTGATTCATTCCTTCAAAAAATATTTATGAGCTACTTCCAGAGTGTTACTATAAATGGCCAACTTGTGCTTCCCTTTAAGAAACTCACTTATAAAACTCTTATCTTAGGGTACAACCACAAATTTTTAACCTTGAGTAATATCTTTAACCATCTTAAAGTTAAAAAATATTGCTAGATTAAAAAAGGAATATTTTTACTGCCGAGGATTAACATTCTGTCCTGTCATCCTGGAACACACTGACTCCTATGAAATAAGCTTTAGTATGAGGGTAGTGCTGCTCTTAGGTCACATTAGAAAACAGCTTAATTATTAATCAAGGACATTCATCACATAGCTCTCATTTAAGGTGGAGCTGAGAAGTTGGGCCCAGAGTCCAATACTTTTCTCTTCAAGGAGAATTCATATTTACTTTAGTTTTTCCAAGTAATAATAATAAAGAATAAAGTAATAAATAATAAAGTAATAAAGAAATAATACCATAATGGTAAATAATATTGTTTACACTGTGTAGGTCTTAATGTCTTATTGGAACTCCATGTTTATTTTGGTTTTCATAAGTCAATGCATGTATTCATCAGTATGTAGGTTTTATTCTAGTTTTGATATTTAATAATTCTGATGTCAAAATGGAGACACATTTTCTTCATTCAAATGAAACAATACCAGAAACCACACAATCAAACCCAAATAAACATATTTGTCTGAAATTAGTCATTACCTTTTTCTAAAGAGCAAAGTGGGGCTGTGGGACTCAAAGTGCTGTTAGTCATGCTGTAAAGAGAGGTGGAAGGACGTAATTTCAGTTTTTTTAAGGGTTTTTTTTTTTTTTAATGTGTGCTGTGTATATACTTTCTTTAAACTGTGCATTTAGTTTATTTACCAATCTACTCAGCCTGATGACAATATTAGATTAGCATGGCATGGTAAATGTTTTGATATCAGGATTTTGTTGAAAATGAAATACAGATAATTCAGGCATTTGAATGATTGATTTATGTAGTTAAACCTAGAGAGGATCAAGAAGCAGAATGTTGGCTAGAGAAGTGACAGACAGCTTTACATGCCAAACCCCCTGTGGCTGCTTCACTGGGGAGTGAAAAGCATGATAAAGCTGCCTCCATGCCTTCCATTTCTGCCTTTGATGTGAGCTCATGGAAGTCAAAGGGAAATACAAACCGGATTATAAAGTTATAGAATGCATACTTGCAACTGCTTAATTTTACTAATGAGAGTCATGTGCTAGTGATTCAACATAGGCATTTATTTTTGTTGTTTTTTATGTTTTAAATCTGATAATATCACTCATTTATATAATGCATTTTGCTCAATTGCCCTCTCCCTCTCCTCCCACTCTCTGTGAACTACTTCCTCTCCCGACAAGTCCCGTTCTACTTTCACATCCTTCTTTGTTCCTTTTCCTTTTTGTGACCCACTTGCTCTCCTGAGCAACCATGTCATGCTCGGAGGATAGCATTTTGCTGCATTCTCTGTTTCCTCTCCTCCTCAACCATGCAGTAGTGTCAGGGCTGTGGAGGGGTGGTGTGCACATATGTAACATACATGTCTTGCCCAGGGCTGGACACTCAATGGTTTAATCTCTTTTTTATTATTTAGTAATTTATTATTTACTACTTCTCTATTACTTGTCTCCCCTTTTGCCTTCTGAAGATCAAACTAGGCTCCTTATGGATACCAGATATTACCACTGGACTAGAGACACCTCAGTGTTCACTCTCTTGGTCCATCTTTCCCTAGATAACTATATAGAATTTTTGGTTTCACTATGAAGACATATATTTTTTACAAACATTTTCATGGTTTAAAGCCAATTTGAATTTTTTTTCCAATAAAAACTTTCCTTCAGCTTTTCCTTTATATTTTAGGTAGGAAATGTTTCTAAACCTTCTGTATTGATGCATTGGCATTTTGTCACTATATTATTGATGTGGCTTAAGTGTTGTTTCATTCTTTAGCAAGAAACTGACAACTCTCAGGTCCTTTTTCCTGTTTTCGAATTAAAATGGCTGGACTTGCTTATACCCATCCAGGCTTAGCAGTTAGTGAGATAAAGCCAAGAAGTTAAGAAGCCACAGTGGAGGCAATGCTGGCCTCGGAAGATGCCTGCCAGAAAATATGTTCAAGGTTGCTCCATAAATAGTCAATCTGTTTCCTGTGTAATCTTTAATAGGAGCTTAAAATGGACCTTTAGAAGGCTGCGTGGGTTGAACAACAGGAAATTTTAACCCAGTCATTAATAGCTAATGAGCTGAACTGTAGACAACTATCCACAATCAGTCACAGGAATGAGGAAAGACAAAAAAGCCAGATCGAGGCAAAGGGAGGTGGCTCTTCCTGCAGTTCCTTTGTGCCTCTGCCTGACATAGCTAATACTAGCCATAATTTACTGCCTTGCTGGCTTTTTGGTTTGTTTTACATGTCATAGAATATC
Organism: Peromyscus aztecus; assembly: GCA_902168405.1. NCBI lineage: Eukaryota > Metazoa > Chordata > Mammalia > Rodentia > Cricetidae > Peromyscus > Peromyscus aztecus. Next base: position 27,031 of record CABHPQ010167091.1, on the reverse strand, counting down.
TTTATATCCTTATATGTATAAATATAGCTGCATTTATTTCCAACAAATACTCGTAAATTTATTATTGCTTTTCTCCGGTGACTTATGTTATTCTCTCTGTACATAGAACATTCTAACTATTCTTTTTTTCCCACTTGAGACAAGCAAACATTTCTTTAAATATACCCTGAAAAGAAGTCTATATCTGACAACCCTACTATATCCAGAATATATAGAAATCTCTCAAAAATCATGAGGGGCTGAGGATGTAGCTCATTTGGTAGAATGCTTGCCTGAGAGGCATGGGGCCCTGGGTTAGATCCCCAGCACTGAAAACAATGGATATGGAGCCACATGCCTGCACTTCTAGCCCTGGGGGTAGATGCAGGAAGAGCAGAACTTCCAGTTCATCCTCAGCTGCATTGTGAATTTGATGCCAACCTGAGCTACACGAGACTCTGTCCTTAAAATAAAAGTAGGAAGAAACTAAATAACACAATAAACAGTAAGAAGGTTTGAAAAGACACCTTACTAAAGTGAAACAGCACAGAAAATATGCTTAATATTATTGGCTATTGTGGAATCACTTTAATCAGTTATTAAAACTACATTGGGATAGTCCTAGATTTTTAGTAGAGCATTAAAAACGCGATTAGCTGAATATCAGGGAGGCTGTGGAAGAAGCAAAGCATGCATTTCTGCTTGGTATGTAACACAACAACTCACTTTCTGAGGCATCTCTTTATCTTCTTCAAAGTGTGAAAATACACACAGTAAGAACTAGCCATTCCACTCCTAAATATTGAATCCAGGAGAAATAAAAATGTATGTCAATGCAAGCACATACATAAAAGTCTCCATAACAACTTTGGTTGCCATTGACTCAAACAGAAAGCAACTCAAATGTCCATAAATAAGTGAATGGACAGAAAAACTCCCTGTTCCTAGATTATTTGTGGTTTAATTAAGTGCTTAAAATGTACAAATTGAAAGATAACAATCTAAGAGAGCATGTGAAATGGCAAAGAATGCTGTGAATGTCAGGGTCAATGTTCAAGGTCACTGGAGGAAATGGCGGGTGAGATACATTGGGAAGGGAGAGCTAAAACGTGGGCTTTTGTTACAGACTTGAATAATTAAACACACAGAAGCTCAGGCACAGAGCAGCCTGTGTGAACGAAGTCCACAAATTGTGGCAGAATCTGGTTGTAATTATGGATTAATATTCCATGAAATTAAAATCCCATGAAACATTTCTTCTTCTTTTTACTCTGCACACATTTTGTTTTAATTTTCTGATTTACCTCATGATATAATAGGATTGCTGGAACTCCAGATATTGGACCAAAGTCTCAAAGCCACTATGATACAACCAGAATGGGAGTGTCAATACCATTTCATGCCTTGTTCTACAACTAGCTTATAGAGTGATGCCTCCCACAAAATGAAGAAGAAAACGCAGAAGATTAGATGAGACTCATTTCTTATTTGATCCTGGTTTTAAATGTAGCCTTTGTTCAGTAACAGCCTTGGTCATTCTCTACTACTTTTTGCTAATTGTTCTATGAATTGCAGGTATTCAAATGATCACATATAGCCTGGCCTAATGTGTGGTTAATATACCCAGTAAGACTCCATTGAAGTAAACATTTTTTTTTTCTTCTGTTTACTGGCAGATATCAATTGCCGACTGCATTTTGACCAGGGGTGGGAATCCATGTTCACTTCCTCATCTAAGTTCTGCGACTCTATCTGGCTTGAACCTGTGTATGTCTTGAGTGTGCTGACACAATCACCATGAGTTCATATTTGTATCAGTCCCATTGTGTCTGGAAGCCACTGTTTTATACGGAGCCATCCATCACCTCTGGTTCTTAGTCTTTCTGCTTTCTCTGAGCTTTCAGAAGAGGAGCTATGCAGTTAGGACTGAGTGCTCCGAAGTTTCTCACTCTCTAGACATTGTCCAGTTGTGTTTCTCCGTGTGAAGTCCCATCTGTTGCAAGAAGAAACTTCTCTCATGTGGGGTGAGTGAGGCACTGATTCTCTGTCCAATGTATAATTACTAAAATTCTTTTCCAATTCTGCAGTAAGCTGCCACCTTGCCTAAATGGTGATGTTCTTTGCCATACAAAAACTTTTCAACTTCATGAAGTCCCATTTATTAATTGCTAGTCTTAATGCTTGTGCCTTGAGAGTCCTATACAGAAAGTCCTTTCACACACCACTGAGTTCAGGCACATTCCTCACTTTTTCTCTATCAGATAAAGGGTATCTAGTCTTCTGCTGAGGTCCTTTGTATTTGGATTTGAGTTTTGTGTGGGGTGATCGACATGAATCTATTTTTATTCTTCTACATGTAGGATCCAGTTTGACCAGCATCATTTGCTGAAGAAGCTGTGTTTTCTACAGTGTGTATTTATGGCTTCTTGTTATTTTGATAGCTCTGTAGTATAACTTGAAATCTGGAGTGGTGATACCTCCAGCATTTCCCTTATTATTCAGGATTCTCTCTCTCTCTCTCTCTCTCTCTCTCTGTGTGTGTGTGTGTGTGTGTGTGTGTGTGTATGTACGTGTAGGGGGTTAGAAAGAGAATGAGAGAGAGAGGTTTCCATATGAAACTGAAGAGATGATTCTTTGAATTTCCTTTTTTTTTCTTTTTCCTGTTTTCTTTTTCTTTTGTTTTGTTTTGTTTTTGAGACAGAGTTTCTCTGTGTAGTTTTGGTACCTGTCTTGGATCTTACTTTGTAGACCAGGTTGGCCTTGAACTCACAGAGATCCTCCTGGCTCTGCCTCCCAAGTGCTGGGATTAAAGTTGTGTGCCACCACAGCCCAGCGCTGGTGGCATTTTTAAGGTCTGTTATATACAAAATCATATCATCTGCAAATAAAAATACTTTGACTTCTTCCTTCCCTCTTTATAACTTCTTCATCTCCTTTTATTGACTTATCGCTGTAGCTGAGATTTCAAGTACTATATTGAGTTAAGAGAGTTGGACAACCTCATCTTTTTTTCTGGATTTAATGGAAGCATTTTGAGTTTCTCTATGCTTAAGTTGATGTTGGCTGTGGAGTTTTTGTACATTGCCTTTATTATGATGAAGTGTGTCTTTTGTAACCCTAGTCTCTCCAGGACTTTTATCATTAAAGAATGTTGTATTTTATCAAGAGCCTTTACTGTATCTAATGAGATGATTATTTGGGTTTTGTCTCTCAGTTGGTTTATCTGGTGGATTATGTTTATCAACATATGTATGTTGAACTATCCCTGCATCACTGGTATGAAGCCAATTTGATCATTTTGATGTGTTTTTAGATTCAGTTTGTAAGCATTTTATTGAGAATTTTTGCATCTATGTTCATAAGAAATGTAACAGATACTGGTCTATAGTTTTTCTATGTTGGATATTTGTGTGGTTTTCATATCAGGGTAATAGTTGCTTTGTAAAAAGAAATAAGAAATGTTCCTTCTGTATCTATTTTGTAGAATAATTTGAAGAGTACTGAATTTAATTCTTCTTTGAAGATCTGTTAGAATTCTGCACTAAATCAGTCTGGTTGTAGGATTTATTTTTTGTCTTCCTTTCTTTCTTCCTTCCTTTCTCCCTTTCATTCCTTTATTTCTTGTTTAAGAGACTGTTAATTACTGCTTCCATTTCACTAGAAGCTATGGGTCTGTTTAAATTGCTTATCTGATCTTCATTTAACTTTGGTAGTTTGTTTATATCAAGAAATCTATTCATTTCTTTTAGGTTTTCTAGTTTTTGTGGGACACAGATTTTTTAGGCTAATAACAATATTTCTTGAGACAGCATCATGTAGTGTATATACTGGGTATATGTAATCACACTCTTAATATACTCATATTCTAATAAAAAATCTTCATTTATCTAGTTTATTGTATGGATGCAAAGATGCATAAGATAGTATCTCTGCATCAGGGAAATCACTTTCTACACAAAGATGAAAATCTATGAACTAAGACTTCTCTTTGGTGTCATGATATAAATGGTTATAAAGTGCTGTAGGATCACAGAGAAAGCAAAGCTTTATAGACGAGTCAGGACAGGCCTCATACAGAAAGCAATATCTATTGTGGAAGAAGGAATAAAAGACTATTCCAAACAGACATAGAATTTGACAATCTCAGGGGAAATGTGGCACATTCAAGAAAGGGTAATAATAATTACATGAAATACTTTTGACAGAGCCCAGTGATGCTCTGTCTTTTATTTTTGTTTTTATTTTGGTAATGTCCTCATTTTTGGTAATGTCAGCAGACCTGTAGATATCTGCCTAATTTCCTGGCTTCTAAGCTCTTTATTTCTAACAATTTCCTGAAATTTCAGGCTCTTTCTCCCCCTACTCTATCCTTGTCATTACAATCTCTGCACAATGTCTCTTTGAAATTCCAAAGTTAGTATTTCAGGCATTCTGAGCACAGAACTTAGTATTTTTGCGCTGTTACCCTGCAAGAAAGCCTCACGAATCACGACAGAATACGCTGATAGAGTTTATTGGGGGGGGGGGAGAGAGGAAGTGGGGGCCCGCGCGGGGTGAAGACATGTGGGGAGAGAGGATTAGAATCATGGCGGCTTTTTATAAGGTGGCGGTGTCCAGGTGGACGTGGGTGACGTAGCCATGCTGCGCGCTTGCGTGGCTACGTGACCTCACGGATCCCGGTCACGCGAGACGCCTTAACCCGGAAATGGCTATCTTGACCCGGAGTCCGTCAGGCAGATGTGTCCGGGTAGTTGGAGTCCGCCAGGCGGGTGTCCGGGTGATCGGTCGCCTTGGTTACCAGACGCCTTGAACCGGAAATGCCTATCCTGACCTGAGGCTATCTAGGCCGGGTGTGTCGGCCGGCCAGGCATGGCCTTGGGAAGTGTTGTGAACATTTCAAGAACCCCATCCCCTATCATCCCAGTACACTTGTACAACCTAAAGAGTAAAACCTACTTGTAACTTCTTTAGTCCTGTTAGGATCTCTAGTCAACTAATCTAGGAAACAATCTCTACCACTCTCCACTCTCTTCTGATGTCCATTATGTACCTCATTTCCATGTACTTTCAACTTCCATATCCTGTGCTTCCTTATCCAATCAAAGCCCTGATTAGACCCAACCCTCTCCCTATAACATACTCAAACACTAACATATTGAATACCCAGGGGTCCTCGGGATTTCACTACATCTGTCATGGAATATCTGAGGGAAAAAAAAATCTATGTACACTATATTCTTATGTCTGTTAACTTTATTCTTCTAAGACAAAATTCTATCAATACAGCTATAGCTCCATCAGGCATTCAGGGCAGGAATAACTCTAGATATACCAAGCTCTTTATTCATCTACTTTATTTCTCTGGTCTGAAATCCTGTCTACATAGCTTCAGTTCTGTCCGGTTCCATCTCATAGTCCTGCTAACAACCAAGCTCTTATGCTTCCAACCTCATCTTCATCCTCTGTTTACTCATTCTCCATTTCTACTACTCTCTACTCCTGGCACTGATGGACTCTACAAGAGTTCTGCCTTACCGTGTACAAAACCTCTGTCTTCCTCTCTTCTCTCTGGCCATGCCATTCTGTCTGCTCTACAGAAAATGCCTGTCCTTTCTTTCCCTTGCCACACAGTTCTCTCCCTCCTCAGGAATGTTGTTCTACCTTCCACCTTGATATGTAAAAACCTCTTTTGTTCTCAGTCAATTGCTCTGGAGAGTCGCTAGGCCCCGAGGCAGGGGGATGGTCTGAGCTTCATTTGCACTAGAAGCAAAACTCCAGCCAGTTTGTCTCCTAGGCTCAGCGGGGGAGTTAGTTACCTAGAAGTTCTGCAGGTCTGGAAATAATGGGGCACACAAGAATTTCATTGTAGGGCTGGAGAGATGGCTCAGAGGTTAAGAACACTGGCTGTTCTTCCAGAGGTCTTGAGTTCAATTCCCAACACCCATATGGTGGCTCACAACCATCTGTAATGAGATCTGGCTCCCTCTTCTGGCATGCAGGGATACATGCAAACAGAACACTGTATAAATAAATAATAAATAAATAAATAATAAATAAATAAATAAACACTGTATAAATAAATCTTTAAAAAAAGAATTTCATAGTAGAAGACAGCTGAAATATAAAGAGCTGAATAGCACCAAATATTCATATAATAAATGGCTTGCTTTTTGACAGACCCTTGGCTGGTCAAAGTATAACTTTAATACACAGCTAAATCTCTGTGATACATTCTTGTGGCTCACCACACTAACAGTTGAATATAACTGAAGAAAAAGAAGTGATTCATTTTATCTAATTCTACTCATCAGAAAAAAACTATCTTTCTCAGCCTATTATAAATGATGTTCCTTTTGCTTAGGATGCATTTCCCCTTGGTAGTCATATGGCTTGCTACCTGACTTATTCAAATATTTGTTTATATTTGAATGCCTTAAAGAGGTATTCTCAGACCACCCTATCTAGGGGTGTTGTGTACCCCAACCTATCTTTCTTCTCTCTGTGTCCTTTTACTCTGTTTTGTTTTTCCTCATAAAACTTATTATGAAATATCTTTGTCATCTCCACTAGAACAGAAACTCCATGAGGACAGCAACGGCAACTGTCATGCTCATCACATGATGAGAGAGGTGGTTAATTTTATGTGTCAACTGATGGGGTCAACGAGTGCCCTGATATGCAGTTGAATATTATTCTGTGTGTGTCTGAGAGGGTCTCTCTGGATATTAACCTATAAATCAGTAGTATGGATAGTTGCCCTTCCCAACATGGTTGGACATCATCCAGTCTACTTAAGTCTTGAGTAGACAAAAAGGCAGAATGAGGGAGAACTTCTTCTTGGTGAGTAACTCCAAACTGGCACATGTCTTCTCTCGTCTTTGGACTTAGGTATAAACTAGAATATTACTGGCTGTCTTGGATTTCCAATTTACTAACTGAAGTTATTGGGTCTTCTTAGCCTTTGAAACTACATGGTAAAAATTCTTTACAATAAAAGTGGAAACACATGTGGTTGATAGATAATTGTACATACAACTTAGTTTACTTTCAACTGGCAAAGTCAGTCATTAACCTTTACTGGCCTGTGTTAGAGGTGTGTCAATTCTCTAGCACTATATTGTTTCAAATATATATACATGTACTTCAAAAGAATATTTTCTTAGTCAGGGACCATTATGACCTCCGATTAACCTGGAACTTCAATCTTCCTGCCTAATGGTAGGACTGCAATTGTGAGCTGATACATCCAGTTCAAGAGAATTTTGATTGTGTTTTTCTTCCACAAGATATCATAGTGATACATAATACAGTTACAACTATTCCAGATATATTTTTAAAACTTATGTGTGTCCCACAAGAATTTAGAATCTTCTAGTATGAGGTATAGCAAGGTCCTATCCCCCTTTTTATTAAATTTTTCTTTTCTTAAAAGATCTGTTCTATTTTTACTTATGCATATATGTATGTGTATATAGCTCACATGGGTGCAAGTACCTTCAGAGAACAGAATAGGTTATTGGATACCCTGGAGCTGGAGTTAGAGACAGTTGTAAAAAAATGGGTATGGGTCCTGGGAATTGAATCCAAGTCCCCTGGAAAGCAGCTGCTCTTAAACTTTGGGTCATCTCTCTAGTCCCTATGGCTCTAATTTTTTCCCATTTATTGAAAATGTATTTTTTTTTATCATGTAATATACCCTGAATTCAGTTCCCCCTCTCCAGTAAAATAAAATAAGTTAAAACAAAGACTAACATATCAGCATAGAACAAAACAAACAAAGAGCAGGATAAGAGCCCAAGAAAAGATCCGAGAAACAGATGTAGATTCTGAGACCCACTGGTTCACACACTCAGAAATCCCACAAAAATCCTAAACTGGAAGCAATATTATATACAAAGGACCTGTAGAGTAAAAAGAAAGAAAAATACACAAATAAAATAATAAAAATAGAAATTAAAAGTAAGATATAATTAAAATCAAAGCAAAGCAAAACCCTGACACAATATTATGAGACAAGGAATTTCCAAAGATGCTTTAATTTCATTTTCTGATTGCAAGCTACTGCTGGGCATGTGACCTACCCTAAAGAATAGTTTGTTTCCTGGGTGAGACTCCCTTGTAAGAAAACTAAATTTTCATTTTCAAGTGGCTGTCAATCAGAGTTAGCTTCTAGGTTAGGGATGGGAGTATGTGCCCATTTCTCCTTTAGCTCTAGAACCCCATCTGATGCAGAACCATACAGGTCCTATGCATATGGCCTCAGTATCTGTGAATTCATGTGTGAGTTGATTCTGTTGGTTTAAAGGCTTTGTTTTCTTGGGGTCCTTTAGCTCCTCTGGCTCTTACACTATTTCTACCTCCTCTTCTGCCAGGTTTTCTGAGCCCTGAAGCAAGGAATTTGATGGGGACATCATGGCATTTAAGGCTGAGTGTTCCAAGGTCTCTCACTCTCTGCATAAAGGAGGAAGCTTCTCTGATGAAGGTTGAACAAGGCACTGAGTATAACAGAATATCCTTGGAGTCATTTCATTGCTGCATTTCTTTATACTAGTAGTATTTGTTTTTCCCATAGGTCCCTGGGATATCTGGTAGCAGTTTCTTGGTCACCCAAGCAGTGCTGAATATATGGATTCCACCTTATGGAGTGTAATTTAAATCAAATCAGATATAGATTGGTTACCACAAGCTTTGTGCCATCGTTACTCTTGTATATCTTGCAGGAAGAATACCATTGTAGACTGAATGTTTGTGGCCATGTTGGTGTTTACTTTTCTGCTTTGTGAGCATACAGTCCTGTACCAAAGACTCTAGTATGTTGTCTTGGTTTGGCTTTTATTGCTATGAAGAGACTCCATAACCAGAGAAACTCTTAAGAAGGAAAACATTTAGTTGGGGCTGGCTTACAGTTCAGAGGCTTAGTCTATTATCAGCATGGTGTGAAGCATGGCATCATGCAGGCAGACATGGTACTGGAGGGGCTGGTAGTTCTTCATCTGGATTGGAAGGCAGAAAAAATAAAGTGATGCTGGACCTGGCGTGAGTATCTGAAACCTCAAAGCCCACCCTCAGTCACACATTATCTCCAATAAGGATACACCTACTCCCACAAGAACACACCTCCCAATAGTGCTATTCCCCATGAGCCTGTGGGGGCCATTTTCATTCAAACCACCACATATGCAGAATTGAAAGCTTCCTTATATTCAATGAGTTATATTTGTTTTCAGCACTGGGGCCTTGCCATCAATTTCTGAGGAGCAACCTCTAGTCTTGGTAAAAGCCTGGTTTGTTTGAGGCTCCTCTGAGGACCCTTTGGTCAGCAACCCTATTAGATGTAATCCATTGCTGGTACTGGAAGCTCCATTTGGCAATAAGAGATGACTAGTTGGGATTCTTTCCTTCCATTATTTGGTGATTTCACTGAGATCTACTTTGTATGTGTGTATATATAGTCAGGAAGCGTCTAGTCTATCTAATAGGTTTCCATGTTACCCCTGAAATGGCCCTGAATTTTAGCTGTCTCTCCCTCTATTTCCTCTCTCATTCCCTTATCCCTCCCCTCCCTATTTGCTCCTCCCATCCCAGTCCCCTCCCCATCCACCCATAACTTACCTTTCCTAGGGGGATCTATCTGTTTCCCTAGTCCCTTATTCTATATCTAACCTCTGTGGTTCTACAGACTGTAGCTTATTTATCATTAACAGACTTAACAGATAACAACCACATATAAACAAATGCATTCCATATTTGTCTTTCTTGGTCTGCATTATTGCACCCAGGATGACATTTTTAAAGTATAACCTTATGATTCTCTGAATTTCCTTAATATCTGTTATATTCCCCCTTTATGTCCCTAATTTTATTAATTTGAATCTTTTCTCTGTGTCTTCTAGTTAATTTTTTTAAGGATTTGTCAATCTCCTTGATTTTCTAAAGAACTAACTTGTTATTTTAACAATTATTTGGGTTTATTTTTGTTTGTTTGTTTGTTTCTATTACATTTATTTCAGTCCTGAGTTTGGTAATTTTCTGCCTAAGTTACTAATATGAGATCTCTCCAGGTTTTTTTTTTCTTTTTTTAATGTAGGCCCCTGTATTATGAACTTACTTCTTTGAACAGCCTTTGTTGTGACCCATAGGTTTTAGTATTTGTGCTAATTTACATTCAATTGTTAAAAGTTTTAATTTAGTTCTTTATTGTATGTATGGCCCAATTTTCAGTCATTAGGGCACTGACCAATTTCAATGAGTTTGTCCTAGGAGGCCAGTGTCACGGTAATGGGACTTTCTTTACATGCTACTTGATATTTTTCCCATGTTCCTTTCAATATTCTTTCTTTGTTCTGCAGATTTAGTGTTTTGATTGTTATGTGTTGTGGGAAATCGTTTCTGGTCCTGTCCTATCTATTTGGTATTCAGTATGATTCTTGTACATTTATAGGCACCTTCCTTTTCAGATGGAAGCTTACTTCCATCATTTTGGTTAGAATATTTTCTGTGCCTTTGACATGAGTTTCTTCTCCTTCCTCTATTCCTATTATTCTTACCTTCCATCTTTTTATGGTGTCCCAGATTTCCTGCATGTTTTGTGCTTGGCATTTTTTATATTTAACATTTTTCTTTGGCTGAGCTTCTCATATCTTCTCCCTGCTTCCCAAGACCTGAAACTCTCTGTTCCATATCTTATAATCTATTAGTGAGGCTTATCTCTCAAGTTTGGCATCCTAAGTTTTTAATTTCCAGTTTTATTTAAGTTTGAGTTTTCCTTAGTGATACTGTATCTACTTTCATGTCTTAAACTATTTAAGGTTTTATTTCATTCCACTCTTCACATTACTGTCTGTGCTTTCATGGTATTCATTAAGGCATTTATTCATCTCTTCTTTATAGTCTTTGGACATATTCATAATTGCTATTTTGAAGTTTTTGTACTATACTTCACACAAATTGGATTTCCCAAGGCCTAGTAAAACACAGTTACTGGCTTTGGGAGGAAGCTTATTGTCTTGGTTATATGTATTTTTGTTTCTTGTGCTAAGATGTAGGCATCTGGAGTTATGCGGATTGAGGTACTTCTTGATGTAGGTATCTGGTCTTGTCTCTCTCGGGTGGGTGTTCCATTCTTTTGTTGCTGCTGTCTACTCTAATGTATATATATATATATATATATATATATATATATATTAATATATCTTAGTCAAGTGCTGTGTCTGAGGAGTGAGAGTGCCTCTGTGGGTCAGTAGGAGACATAAAAGGATGGAGATGGGCTGAGAGGAGCAGCAGGAAGGAATAGAGGGACCATGGTTCTCACCAAGAGTTGTACATGAAAAAATCTTGAAAAGATTTTTCTATCTTGGCTTTTATTTTCACCAGAGTGTTAAAACAACTGGAATTTCACTTACAGCATCAAGTAATTTTATATTTTTGAAACCAGAGACATATTCTTTCAGCCAACTTGTTTTTTGACAAAGTTGCCAGAAACACACGCTGTGAGAAAACTGTCTTCAATGAATGGTTTTGGTAAAACTGGTATGTCTACAAAAGGAGGATGAAAGTAAACCGTGTCTCTCACTATTAACAAAAATAAATTCCAAATGAGTTAAAGACTTAAATGTAAATGTAAAAAGGACAAAATTACTGTAAGAAAATGCATGCAGTTATAGAAAGCATTTTATTGAATTAGATAAAAAAAAAAAAAAAAACAAAAAAAACCCTCAGGCAACAGAAACAAAAGTAGATGCACTAAGTTTCTATGTTAAAAAGAAATACTCGACAGAGTAAAGAAGCAACATACAGAATAGGAAAATATTTGCCATATGTATTTGAGAATTGGCATTGGCAGCCATAACATATTAGAAGTTCAAGCTACAGAATAGACAAAAGACATGGATAAATATTTCTCAAAAGAAGATATACATACAAGACAGATATTTGAAAAATGCTCACCATCACTATACACCAGAAGAATGCAAGCCAAAGACACAATGAGACATCCTCACTCAGTTAAAGTGACTGTTATCAAAAAGATAAAGGATAAACACTAATCAGGGTGTGAAAAAATGTGGACTAATGGAAAATGTAAATCAGTACAGTTATCACAGAAAGATTGTGGAGGTTTTCTTTAAATAATGAAAACTAGAGCCAACAGAAGATCCATTAATAAATATTTATCCAAAGTATATAAGTATGAGGAAGAGACATGAAATGCACATACTTGTGCGGCTTTGTTCACAGTGGTCAAGATAGGGAACCAGCCTATGCATCCACAAGTGAAGGGCAATAAAGAAAAGATGCTACAAATACACAATGGGATATTATTTAGCGTCTAAAAAGGATAAAATCCTGTCATTTTAGCAACATCAAGGGAACTTGAGAATCCTATAGATACATAGAAAGCAAAACAGTATGTGGTCTCACCTACTTGTCAGATTTAATGGGGGTAGTCTCATGTGGTATACAGGGTCAATATGTTTTTCAGAGACAGAAAGAATAGGAGCCATATGTGGGGAGAGACTGATCAATCAGTGTAAAATTTTAATCAGTAAATGTTCTTGTATGAAATAGAGTAAATAAAGTTAACGATATTGTATATCTCAAAATAATTAGAAAGGATAATTTTGATTTTTTTTTTTGGTTTTTTGGTTTTTTGAGACAGGGCTTCTCTGTGTAGTTTTGGTGCCTGTGCTGGATCTCACTCTGTGGACCAGGCTGGCCTCGAACTCACAGAGATCTGCCTGGCTCTGCCTCCCGAGTGCTGGGATTAAAGGCATGCGCCACCACCGCCCCAGCTAATTTCTTATCACAAATGAATGATAAATATTCTTCATTTTGATCATCAAAACATTGAAATGTCACACTATACCCTCAAATTAGGGACCATTGAATTCATACTGTACCCCACAAATATGGGTCCATTGACATTGCAGAGCGAAACCTTAGAGAGATTCATATATGAAAATACTAAACATAAAAATAAGGAAGTTTATAGCTACCTAGGAACAAACTTAATGCAATCTTTGTATCATTGAAAGAATGGAATTAGTTATTGACATGCCAACCCCACAGAAAGAAAATCAAGCGTGTTATTACTTGAATGTTCTGCCTTTTCATGCGTTAAACATTGTGTCGACAGTGATCGCATGCAGCAGTAACTGCGTGAGGACAGAGAATCTGAGGCTACTTTCCCTGTTGCTTTTCTCCTGCTATGTGGGTGTTCATATTTTGTGCATGTTAACATCCTTTTCTTGTTCAAGAATAGAATGAGAAAACTCCTTTGGTTAATTGAGCTTAAGTATTAGAGTGCTTGGTCATTTATCTTCTTTGGTTAAGGCACAGAATAAAAAAAATAAAAAGAGGTAATATCCCTTATACTTTGTGTGACCTCACCCCTAAGTTAGTATACTCACTGGAAAAACTAAATTGTAAGTTGAAATTCAATTTCAAATTCATTGAAAACTCATGTCATTCTGTTCTTTTCTATGTCATCCAATTGACCCAGCAGCAGCCAGATAAAAGGGAGTAGCATACCCTCACTCAGCATACACCATAAGCTATTCCCACAGCAAAAAATGGACAACACGAATATAATTATGCTGCTGAAAAAATTACTGCTCTGAAAGATTTTATTTTGAAGAGTGACTATTACAGCATATTTGTTGAACAAAGAAAGTACATGCTTTAGATTTTGTTTCTAAAGTCTATGGACCTTGAATAATTTTTGGCCTTGGTGCTGCCAAAAGCAACAAGATGCTTCCCCTTCTTTCTGTCTCTTAAAGATCAACAAAAAGAATGCACAAGGCCAATCTCATTTACTTATCAAGCATCTGGCCATTCATCAATTATAGGTATCTAAACTTTGTTGAAAAAATTATAGCGGCATATACAAGGAAAAATTATCAGAATGTGCAAAGTTCTTCTTTGTATCCAGTGCTGATGAGAGAGAGAGTAAATACCCACTCATTATATAGAGTCATAATGGAAATGTAAATTATTTTACCTGTATGGATATTAATTTAGTGATATCTATTAGTCAACATTAATGTAAAATTAGATACATTGCTTGGAGTTTATCTCATAGATGAGTTTGCAGAAGTATCCAAAGATATGGGAATATTTACCCCAGTTTTTGGCAAATCAACATAAACAACCTGTTTTCACTTAAAGGAGACAGTTTAAGTAAACTAATTTTTGTGGAAGCCTTTTTATATATAACTGTTAATGTTCTAATAAGCATATGTAACTATATCAGATATAAATACACATCAATACTCATGTATATATATTTGTATATGGATAGAAATTTTCTTATGGGTATATACAGAGTTAACAATAAAGAGGAAAAAACTATAAAGATGAGATATTTTACTTTTTTCCATAATAATTCCTTTTATGTTTTAACATAAAGGCAATTGATTTGAAAACCATAAAGCAGCTAATAACAATTTTAAATAAAATATTATTCTTTCAAAATGTCCAAAAGTTCTTCAGATCTCAAGACTCAAGTTTTTATTTTTTGAAAGTTTAACCTTAAAATTAGTATCTTGGACAACATGTAGAAACAAGACAAAAGAATAGCAACATGGATGTAATAGAAACAATCCAACCATCAGGACAAACCAAGAATGATTAGCAATAGTTGTAGTAATCTGAGTGTGAGTGTAAAGGTTATGTATTTATATTTTAAAATAGTTCCTTAATTAACTTGATTCTTAATTAGGATTAATGTGAGAGTAATATAAATTGTCTGTTAGTGATAGCAAGAATAATTGCAAGCATTTTCTACACATTATAGATATTTATTAATTATATGTTAACTATTGGTGAGTCTATATAAAGACATTCAGTCAGGAGAATGAACTTCAACTTAAAAACATTTTATATCTCTCTTACATACATATAGAGAGGTATGTGTTCATAAATACATATATGTGTATATATATCAAATATGTATATATATATCAATATGTGTATATTTGCACATACCCTACAGATTTTGCCCATATATGGCTCCCTTCTCAAACACTTTGCTTTGATGAAGATATAGTTTTGTTATCTCAGAATGGCTAATCATGATTATGTTTAGCCAATTACACTAAAGGTCATCATTTCTATGACCTTTCTGGTTAAAGCAAGATCATTTGGATACCTTCTGCTCACTTTTAGTGAACAGAAAACACAGAAGGCAAAGCTACAAGTCTTTGTGTAGTGAAAATTTAACTTTCAAATATGAAACTGCTTGAGTGAGACTCGGAGAGGAAGATTTGACTCAGAATGATAGTGATCTTCTAAAAACTGTAGCTTTGGATAAGTGAAGAAGTACTAGACTTGGAGTTTCATTCAAAAGCTTACCTCTTTAACGCTCCCTTCCCTGCTCCCCTCCTCTCCCATTTCTTCCCATCCTCTTCTCTCCTCATTTTTGTTCCATATCTTCCTTGTTCAACACTGTCAACACAGACAGCTGGTTCTATAGGTCCCCGATCCAGTTTAATGCCCAATAAGATTGTATCAGGCCAACAATGATTTTCTCTTAACTCTTTGTATGGCTTGCAAGTTTCTAATCATTTTAAAGTTACCAATAGATTAAATATAGATTCTGATAAACTTGGTTAAGTACTGAGCCAGAATTCTCATTTTTAAGCCAAATCTTTAATTTCAATTTCAAATCTTCAGTCCTCTTTTTATTGTTTACAAAGAACTTCACAAGCCTTTTTACAAATATGTGAAGAATTCATACAGTCAGACTTGATAATGACCCTGTCCAACTCTGTGACTAAAGAATGTGTTCTCTTATGAATGCTACAGATCTGCTGGAGGGACTTTCTAACACTAGCAGGGTTTTGTGTTCCCCTCTCTTCTGTTCTGTCATTCTACTCCAACTTCTTTATTTAATATTACTATTTTCTGCCAGGGAAAGATGGAGGTATAACCTTTGTCAGCTAGAGATACATGAACCGCAGCATGCTCCCAAGGTGGTCAACAGATACAGTGTAGTAACACTGGTAGTTACTGACACTGATAAGCTTATTGCCAAGCTACCTGGAGTGTGCCATGGACAGTGAGCACAGAGGCACTTACATGTAGTGGAGCAAGCACCTAATTACTTATGCAAAACTGTATTTGTCATAAAGAAGAACCTTACACACCTTAATAATATTGGTATTTTGAATATTATATACACTCTATCTGTGATTTGTAAGAGATTTGTTCATTGATCATTGTTTGAATATCATGAACATAAATTAATACACTTCATATGAGACCAAATAGATCTTACTTTTGTCTTGTTAGAATGCTGGTCATATTTTCTATTTATTCACCTTCAATCTAAATTTGGATATAGAAAATTAATGTTGGCCAAGGAATTTTAATCTTGTTATGTACTTGTAATTTAGGACATGTTATTACTAACACATTATGTAACTGTTCAGATAAACTGGAATCTAGTTGGGCTGTTGTTTATAGCTGGGTGTGGCATTCGATACATGTAACCATGACTACAAATTATGCAACAGTCCATAGACTTGCTATTTTTCAGTAGGATGGTGATGGAATATTTAAATTACAATAATGTATAAGTATCATGGGGGAACGCTGGATAAATTGCTTTGGTTAATATTTATCAGAAAAATATCATGGTTTCAACAGTATAGTCCTTGAAATGGAAACTGAGAAGCCAAGAAAGTTAGACCTTGTAAGAGTTCATCTTTGAATCAAAGACATAGGAAAGAGCTTCAGTTTGTAGAAATGAGAATTGTGAGATAATTACAATACAGAACTTTTTCTAGATACTTTCATAGCTGTCATTATCATAGTGATGGTAACATGCAATATTAATGTTATCATGGTCAAAAGACTTGATATCATATAACTTTTATTTTATTTTATATGAGACACATGGCCTCACTGGGTAGCCCCAGCTGATCTGAGAGTCACTAAGTAGACCAGGCTGACCTTGACCTATCTTTTTTTTTTTTTTCCGAGACAGGGTTTCTCTGTGTAGCTTTGCGCCTTTCCTGGAAGTCGCTTTGGACACCAGGCTGGCCTCGAACTCACAGAGATCCGCCTGGCTCTGCCTCCCGAGTGCTGGGATTAAAGGCGTGCGCCACCACCACCTGGCTGACCTTGATCTCATAGTCATTGGCCTGCTTTTACTTCCTGGGTGCTGGAGTTAAAGACATACACCACCAATCCAAGCAGTTGTACAGACTGTAAAAGATTGTTCACATTTGATAGAACACTTTACTAGGAAATGAAATAACCCCCTGTGTATAAGGAATTAAAGTCTACTAGAACATCTACCCATCTTTTCAACCATACTTGTTTTCCACAATAATAATGACATGCAGAGTGTATAAGTAAGCATCATCAGCCCCATGTGAAACTCTTGCTGTGAAATTCATTGTTAATAGGTGATGCTGGTGTGCTGATAAACTCAAACCACACAGCTTTGAAAGCTCTTGAGCACCAGGTTGTACCATTTCATTCAATGTAGAGAGAAAAAGCAGTGCAAGAAACTCTCATGTCAGGTTGTCACAGAGAACAGAAGAGGCAATAGCATATTGCGGTGGGCTCCTGTGGTTGTTTGAAGGAAAATGGCCCTCAAAGAGAATGGCACTATTAGGAGGCGTGGCCTTGTTGGAGTAGGTGTGATTTTGTTGGATGAAGTGTGTCACTGTGGTGGTAGACTGTGAGGTCTCATATATGCTCAATCCATGCCTAGTGAGACAGTCCACTTCCTATTGCCTTCTGATCAAGATGGAGCCAGAACCATGTTTGCCTGCACACTGCCATGCTACTCATCATGATGATAATGGACTGGACCTCTGAAAATGTAAGCCACCCCAATTAAATGGTTTCCCTTTATGAGAGCTGCTATGGTCATGGTGTCTCTTCACAGCACTAGAAACCCTAACTAAGACAGAAGTTGGTACTAAGGACTAGGGTTTTGCCTGACCATGATTTTATTTGGAGGAATTTCAACTTTGGGAATTTGGGTTAAGGAAGCAGTAGAGTGCTTTAAGTACTGCTTAACGGTCCATACCAGTAGGAGCATGAAAGACAGTGATGCTAAGAGTGATTTGAACTGTGGTAGGCTGGCTCAAGATGTTTCAGAGGAGAACTTTAGTATGTTGCCTAGAAATTTTTCTTGTAATATTTTGATGAAGAAAGTGGCTGCTTTTTGCACTTGTCTAAAGAGTCTGCCTGAGGTGAAAGTGAAGTGATTTGGATTAATTCCATTGGCAGAGGAAATCTCAAAACAGCCTA
Organism: Peromyscus aztecus; assembly: GCA_902168405.1. Lineage (NCBI taxonomy): Eukaryota > Metazoa > Chordata > Mammalia > Rodentia > Cricetidae > Peromyscus > Peromyscus aztecus. The sequence goes on along the minus strand of CABHPQ010167091.1, from coordinate 8,788 downwards.
GTGTTGACTCTGTTGTGTGGTTATTACTGCACACTCTTATACAGATTTATAGTGAAAAGGAGCAATGTAAAATTTTAGGAAAAAATGAGGACTAGGAAGTAGAATGGAGCTAAGTCCTGTGTTCAAGGAAACAGATTAAGAAATGGAATAAAGGGAGTGGTGACCTCAGGTCAAGATCCCACTCAGCTAAATTGTGAAAAGGAATTAAAGAAAAGCTTAGAACTAGGTGTGGTGGTGGTGCACACCTTTAATCCTAGCACTTGGAAGGCAGAGGCTGGTGGATCTCTGAGTTTGAGGACAGCCTGGTCTACAGAGCAAGTTCCAGAACAGTCAAGTTTAGTCAGTGAAAGAAATCATCAAAAACAGAAAGCTGGTGAAAATGTAATTGAAAGATCTCTGAGTTCAAACTTAGGCTGGTCTACAGGGCAAGTTTCAGGACAGCCAAGCTTAGGCAGTGAAGGAAATCATGGAAAACAGCAAGGTGGTGAAGAAGTAATTAAATAAGGAGGCCATGTTCCAGTTCCAGCAAACAGCAGAACTTGGCAGCTTTGGTCACATGACTCTGGCTTTCGATAGAAGAAAGGCATTATAGAACCTTCCTTCACAACTAAGGAAAGCTGCTGAGGCCAGGCATGTGTCAGGGGTATCCTTGCATGGAGGCCTAGAGAGGCCATTGTGGAAGCTGTGAAGGTGAAACTGAAGCTATGGAAAGGTGAAGCTGTGATGGTGGATTGCCGTGGAGACCCCAAGATGATAGAGATGCTAGAACAGTGGGATACCTGCTGAGGAAAGCTGCTAACAGGAAATGGAACCAGACAAAGAGAAAGGAGTACTTTGCAGTCAACAAAACAGAACAGAGTTGGAAATCTGAAGGGCATTTTGACATCAAACATGGAGATACAGAATTTGGAGTTTGCTCAGCTGATTTCCCGTCTTGCGTTGGTCCAGTATTTCCTCACCACACTCCCTTCCCTACATTTTGGAATGGTAATGTATATCCTGTGCCATATGTTGGAAATATGTGATCTGATTTTTTATTTTAATTTTTAAGGGGCTTACAGTTAAGAGATTGCATGATTCTCAGAATTTTAAACATTGTTGAGACTGTGATAGACTATGGTAACTTTTGAAGTTGGAGTAAATGCATTTTGCATTATGATATTGTTACAAGCTTTTGGGGTTCAAGGAGAAGAATGTGGTAGTTTGAAAGAAAACGGCCCCAAAAGAGAGTGGCACTATTAGGAGGTGGGCCCTTGTTAGAATAGGTATGGTCTTGTTGGAGCAAGTGTGTCAGTGTAGAAGTGGACTTTGCAGTCTCATGTATGCTCAAGCCACACCTAAAGCAAGAAATCCACCAGAGTCTGCTTAAAGGGTAGAAGGAATTTATTAGGTAAGAAAACTCATTAAACAGAATAGGAGAATTGTCACAGGGTTCTGGAAGGCTAAGGTACTGTCCCACACTGTTCTGCTGCCTGAGTCAGTCTGCACCATCCAAGCCCAGGAGGGAGAGAAGAGACCAGCATATGTGCATCTTAGCCCTGAGGCCATGCCCCAGGGCAGGTACTTCAAGGTTAAAGGTTACCTGCTACATCTCAAGGGGCTGTACCTCAAGGTCATAGAACAGATATTCACTGCACACCCAGTGAGACAGTCCACTTCCTATTGCTGTCTGATCAAGATGGAATCAGCACCATGTCTGCCTGCACACCACCATGTCCCACCATGATGATAATGGACTGAACCTCTGAAAAGGTAAGCCATCCTCATTAAATGTTTTTCCATTATAAGAGTTGTTGTGGTTATGGTGTCTCCTCACAGCAGTAAAAATCCTAACTAAGACAATTAGTTTTGCCTTTACATTATAAAAAGGATTGATTTTTGTGTTAGCCCTCTTTGAGGGTTTGATGGAGTTCATAATTGAATCCATTTGGTTCTGGATCTTTTGCTCTAGGCAGATGTATTGCTGCTCTAGTCTCATTGACTATTATAGATCAATTATATTGTTTAAACTTTTTTATTTAATTGTAATAGGTTATTTGTGCATAGGAAATTATCCATTTCTTCTACATTTCCCAGTTGCTGTTTAAATATAACTGTTCTAGATAGTTTTTGTCAACATGACACAAGCTACCATTATCAGGAAGAGGAACCTCAACTGAGAAAATCCTTCTATCATTTTTTCCTGTAGGCAAGTCTGTAGGGCATTTTTAAAATTAATTATTGAAATAGTAAGAGGACCCTGCTTACTATGGGCAATGCCACCCCTAAGCAGATGATCCTGAGATGAATGAGAAAGAAGACCAAGCAAGTCATAGACAGCAAGTCTCCTCTGGGGCCTTGGCATCTTTTTCTGATTACAGGTTCCTGCCTTGAGTGTGTATAATGACTTCCCTCCAAGTTGTACTATAAGCTGTAAGCAGAAATAAACCCTTTCTTCCCCAGGTTTCTTTTAGTCACGGTGTTTTATCACAGAATAGGAAGCAAACTAAGACAAGCATCTTTCTCGACTGATCACCACTTTCTTTTCTGAGGCAGGATGTCATTGTTTAGTTTGGCATGGTGCAGCATATCTGGAATCCCTGCACACTTGAAGCTGAGACAGGAGGATGACAAGTACATTATTATTCTGGCCGACATATTGAAAAATCTATATTAAAACAACAAAAACAAAATTAAGAATAAAAAGAAATATCCTTTCTGCTCCTATCATGACGAGAACATTGAAAAGGGTGCTGGATTAGGAGCACAGAGAGGGAATTATAATACTTAGTCTGAAACTGTGATCGTTCCTTGGACAAAGTATTCTTAAATTTCATTTTTTACCTGTTAAGTTAAAAAACTGTGATAGACGTGGTTCTTTTAATTTTAACATTTTACACATAAATTCTTTTTTGGCCAAATATGAAAATTTTGGTGAGTTCTCCTCATAAGTCTGTGTCCATCTCACCCTCAATTCAAAACTACTTTAAAAGCCATGCAGCATTCCTTTTACTCCAATTACAATTCTGTCAATATTTTTTTTTGGATCATCTGCTGTTATAACGCTTGGTATGGTTAAATGTGTTATGGTAATTTGTATGTATTAATGATATTGGGGTCAAAGATACCCAGATTGGTGGTAAACATGCTTGAATATCTCTGAGACAGTGTTTGAGAATAGCATTTTCATGAGTAGACTGAGGAAAGAATATTAACATTACCATTTTAGATCTAAAAGGCAACTCATGGAGGGCCTAAACAGGACAAAACCAAGGAAGATAGTGACATTCCCTCTTTCCTCTTGAGCTAGGGCAGCACAGACATATGTTCACATCTTTCAGCACTGGAACTCCCAGTTTTAGGGACTTTGGGCTTGACTGGAATGTGTATCACCAGTCTTCTGCCCATTGCAGTTCTCAGATCTTCAGACTCAGATCAGTCAATATTATCCTATTTTTTCGCCTCCCCGCCCCCCATGCTCTTTATTCTGACCTTCTCTTAGGAATGTATGGTGAAGATATTTACCTATATACCCTATGCTGGACTTGACCTTTGATCTTCCTGCCTGAATCAGATTGTCAGTAAATAACTCTTCCATTTTAAGGGCTTCCCATGAAATTAGTTCCCAGTAGTTACTGGACCCCCAGAATGAAATATTGGAATTATGTAGAATCATAGAATTTGGCACACAGCTGGACCTTGCATTCAGGTCCCTCCATATTTGTTGCAACTTAGAAAAAATCTGGGAAAACTTCTGTTCAGAACAACAGTTGAAATCTTTATCAAGGCTCTCTTGAAATACAGGATGCAGTCCTCAGTTTAACAGGCTCAGCCTGGCTGTGGCGCCCACTAGGTTCTTCTGAACAATTATGGAGTTCCCAGAGCAGCTGAGCATGCTCAGCTGGGAGCAGAGGCTCAGCACAAGCAGGATGGCACCAAGCTACAACCAGTGGTCCTGTGGTAGTCTAGGAGAAGGGTCTGAAGAGTGCCTGTCTCCTCTAGCAGAGGTCAGAGGGATTTGGAACTGACCCCTCTCATGTGGATGTTTTCAGACTCAGTTACTTCATCTGATTAGTGTTTGAACATTCTGATGCTTTGACTCTGATTCCTTTAGCAGTCTGGATTTCAAGCTGAGTTTCCAAATGAATGCAACTCATGAGTGTTTTGTGTAGCTTTCCCTTAAGAAAGAATATGTCATTTGAATCTTCTAGAGATTGTCCATTCTTTGTAAATAAGAAGCACATATACAGAAATGCCACTTATCTTGTGTCTCAAAACTCTATGTTTGGAGTCATATTGATGAAGGACATGTCCTGAAGGTTGCTGGCACAGCTCAGGTAGGAAACAAAACTTTTCATGGTATCTCTGGGCCAGAAACTTTCCATGTCTCGCTCTTTAATGCTGTCCAGCTGCACAAAACTCAAAACCTTCTGCGTTCTGTATATGGACCTTGACAAAACCTGCAGCCTCACAGCAAAACAGCACAACCTGCTTTCTTGTCTGTACCCAGTTCAGAATCAGACTTGAAGTAGATCTACAGTGTAGTCTTCAATGCAAAAGTCTATGAATATCCACAAGGGCTGCTTCACTACCGTCTCTGGACAATGGTTATGCTTGAACCTATTCATGGCAGCTGGTGACCAGGTATCTGCTATGACTTTGCACCCCATATCTAGAGGTCCTGATCCACAGCTTGCAAGCTGAGCACTTGCAGTTTTCACCTCCTGGTGAGTCCTTTCAAGGCAAGCTGCATAACAAGCCTCTCCACGGCTGTTTGCAAGGTTTCCAAGTGGGGCATCTTCATCAGGACCCTCCAAGGCAGATAGGAAAGGCAAGACAAAACATAGAATCCCCAAATGCATGGGTTGTGAATCCAGGCTTCAGGGATCTACTATCAGTTCATCAATTCTCTTGGAACTCTGACCATCTTACATTCTCTCTCTCTCTTCCTCCCTCCCTCTCTCTCTCTCATAAAAATTTGTTGCATTTTATAGAAACTTGACTATACAAAATGGTAGAGTTGGGACAAGTGGATATATTAAAACACTTGTGGCCTGGACTTTTTGTTTTAATACATAGCCTTTTCCCTTTTCATCAAAAGCTATAAGGAAGTCGGAGCATAAAAAAATTGGGTCTGTAGCAATTTTTATTTTTCTAAACCCTAGCTGAGACTCTATCACAGCTCGTATCAAGGAGTGAAGTAGAGCATGTTTGATTCTATTCGTGAGCATGTGTGTGGGCACACGTACCTATATGGGAATATTTGGCAGTATCTGGATCACATGACATGAAACACCCAATGATAATTATAGGATAACCTGTTTCTATGGTTTCTAGTTTTTTGAGGCTGTCCTTAATTTTACTCATAGCTTTGTTTGTTCAAAAAGGAAAGGAGATACAATATTGATACCATTGTTTCTCTGAAGTAGAATTCTACAATGCATGCCCAGCTATATGTATTGACTATTTTTTAATGTAATTCAAGAGAATTTTACATCATGACATAGTCAAAATGGACTTCATTGATGTAGAACTCTCAGCAAGGAGCATTTCTGTGTTCCTGAACTACACTGCTTCCTAGAAGTGACCCAGTGATCTAGGAGGCAGCACAGAGGAGGCAGCAGAAGGAGAAGCCACCACTTGGTTATGGTCAGTCCATCTCAGCATTTTTCCCTTTAGTGGAGCCTCTGTCTTTATTTCTTCCTCCCCGTTAGGCCTGACCTCAGAAGGTGGAGAGACTTATCTGCATACCATAGAATGTAATGAAATGAATGCTCAGAAGACAAGACAAATAAAAACAAAATAAACCCTGAACAACAACTCTTTGAAGAAGATCAAAGCACATAGCCCTTTGAACCTGAGAACAAAGCCTCTGGGGCAGCTCTCAATGGCCAATGCAGCTGAGGCTGAGGTTCCTCTGTGAAGCAGCCAAAGCCACAGAACTGTAGACTCATGGTGGTGGGAAATGCCAGTTTTCACAGAAACGTGACTTGGAAAAGACCTTTCTAGTGGCAGCAGATCTGACCTTAACTCTCAGAAGCTTTTCCAGGCCCTTGCCAGGTGAGTGTATGTCACTGAGGATCTCATGGCCATGCCAGGTCACACCCACCTTAAAACTACTGGGGTCTAGGTGGAGTAACTGCCTATTTGGGAGGTACAGAAGAACCTGTGATGTTCATGTTGTTTGAGGAAGCCTTTGTGTCACACAAGGTTACATACAACAACTGGGGAACAAAGAGAATCCTTATGGAAATTAAGCCTGTGATCTCCTTCTCTTCAGGCTAAGTCACTGTTGTCCACGGGCAACAGAGTGATCACAAAGAGAGCCAACTCATTTGGAGCTATTCTCCTTCTTGGACTAGTAGATTGTGAAAATAATATATGTACACTTGATTTCTCATTGAATAGAACACAATGATTCTTTTGGTACACTGCTTGGATAAGGAAGAAACATTATGAAAAGGTTATGTCTATGTTGGGTCACAAGGAGTGAGCAGATGTCCAGAGAGTGGAGCAGGGTGAGGATAGATTGCTTGTCATTTCTTGTTAGTTTCCTCAAACAATGACAGTATTTTGTCTCTATTTTCGAAGTGAAAATGAATACCTTTTTCTTTGGACCTTCAGGAAAGTATCTTGGGCTGAACACAGCCTGGATGTCAAGGGCAGAGGCAATGTTGACTGTTCTCATGTCTGGGGCACCAGTCTTATTTCTTTCTCGACTGTTTTGTTCACAATGCATGACAGTAACACACTGTGAATAAGTAGCTCTATTTTTCTGTCATCTTACAGGACAGAGTTAAACACTCTACAAGGTGTCAGGAATTCAATATACTCAAAAGAATAACTTCCTTCTACACAGGAAACAGGAATAATTACATCCGTTATAATTACTGGAATGAACCATGCAATACACAGCAAGCAAGGGACAACATCCGTGGTGTTCATCAAATTAACCCATGTGAACATTTTATTTTTAAGGATTAAAAACTCCTAATTAATGCATATACAAATTTAATACTATAACAAAACACACATGAGCAAAAGGGATAATGGAGAGAGACTATTCGGATGAGCTAAATTTTTCCTTATGATATTTCCTTTAAAGTATTTTGGCCAATTATTTGTTCTTTGTATATACACCACATACACAAGCAGACCTTTATGTGACAATCTAAAAATAACCATAATAAAGACATTCTGGAAACAAATATTAAAATAAAAGTGAACCATATTTCTGAGCGGCACCGCTTTCCTTTTCTCATTCTTATTCAAATCCCCACCACAATTGCTTCCTGTTGCTCTCAGAGGCCCAGGGTTTTGTAACCTTTGTTGTAAGGATTTGCTAATCAGCATGCCTGATAAATTCCACTTGGCAGAGTAGTTGCTTGTACAATAAAAATGTTGACATTTGTACTCTTTTGCAATTTAATTAAATCTCTGCTATGTACAAATCCACAAATCCAAGGAGAATTTGGGTAGGAATTAGGAGGTGGCAAGGTTACTGTATTATTCAGTTAATTTACCACAATATATTCCAAACCAAGCAGGTAATTTGGCAGTGCAGTTTTGGGGACAGTGTGTTATTATCATCCCAAACCACTTTCTGTGAGACAGAAAAATATTTTTTTTGGTACAATAAGAGTAAGAGATATTTTTATTCAAATAATGAAAATAACTACATACCTTTTTATTTCACATTCAAGCAAGGCTTCTATTCATTATGACCATACACCATTTTAGTAGGTAAGATTTACTTGGATGTCCCTCAACCAAAGAATGGATAAAGAAAATGTGGTACACATAAACAATGGAGTACTACTCAGCAGAGAAAAACAATGACATCATGAAATTTGCAGGTAAATGGATGGAACTAGAAAATATCATCCTGAGTGAGGTAACCCACTCAGAATGGACAAACATGGTATGTACTCACTCATAAGTAGATACTAGATGTAAAGCAAAGGACAATCAGACTGCAACCCACAGCTCCAGCGAAACTGGCTAAAAGGAAGACCCAAAGAGGGACGCATGGATCACCCTGGGAAGGGGAAATAGATGAGATCACCATGAGTAAACTGGTGGTGATGGGGGCAATAGAGGGTAGGGGATGGGGCATGAGAACATAAGGGAATGGGATGGTTGAGCTGGAGCAGGGATGGAGTGGAAGAACAATCAAAGAGATACCATGATGGAGGGAGACATCATGGGGATAGGGAGAAACTGGGTGTTAGGGAAATTTCCAGGAATTCACAGGATGACCCCAGCTTAGACTGCTAGCAATCGTGGAGAGGGTGCCTGAACTGGCCTATTCCAGTAATCGTGTCGGTGAATACCCTAACTGCCATCATAGAGCCTTCATCCAGTAACTGATGGAAGCAGATGCAGAGATCCACAGCCAAACACCAGGCCGATCTCCAGGAGTCCAGTCAAAGAGAGAAAAGAGGGATTCTATGAGCAAAGGGCATCAAGATCATGATGGGGAAACCTACAGAGACAACTGAACCAAACTAGTGGGAACTCATGAAATTTAGACCAACAGCTGTGGAGCCTGCATGGGACTGGACTAGGACCTCCACAAAAGTGAGACAGTCATGTAGGTTGATCTGCTGTAGGCCTCCGCCCCCTCCGGCAGTAGGATTAGGATCCATCCCTGGTGCATGAGCTGGCTTTTTGGAGCCCACTACCTATGGTGAGATACCTTGCATAGCCTTGAGGCAGGAGGACAGGCTTGAACCTGCCTCTACTGAATGTACCAGGCTCTGCTGACTCCCCATAGGAGGCCTTACCTTCTTGTAGGAGGGAATAGGTG
>CABHPQ010167090.1:0-41025 GCA_902168405.1 Peromyscus aztecus | reverse complement strand
CAAAGAAAAGGACCTGTAAGGATAGGTATGAAGGAACATTTTCCTTATTTATTTTTTTGGAGGGGGTGGTGGTTGTGAGACAGAGTTTCTCTGTGTAGCTTTGCGCCTTTCCTGGATCTCGCCCTGTAGACCAGGCTGGCCTTGGAACATTTTCCTTATACAAAATAATTCTAGTAGAATCTCCGGTGTTGTTAAGCAACATGTCGTAGAGTAGGCACTTTATCAGGCACAGGGCAGGATAAACACCCTTTATGTTGCCTAGCCTACCTTGCTAGCTCTCTAGGTTATATTGTTCATATGAAGAAGCACTTTGAAATCCATTAAAACTTTGGCTATGAAGAGGTTTGTTTTGGTAACCATTCCATTGAGTGGAGTATTTATTATGCTTGGACTGTTCAGATTTGCATCCTATAAAGCATAAATGATGCCCCGAAGGAACATCTTCTTCTTCTGGGCCCTTATATCCATAAATAGGCTTCAAGTGATCTGTTATGCCTTCTGAGATTGTTTGAAGCTTTTGTGTTCATGTACTTTTCATAGGGAGATTATTTCCACGGAGTCTTTAAGAACTCTGCCAACCATTAAAAGTTTAGAAAATGTTATTAAAGCAATTCTGAGTTGCTTCTTAATGCTTTCCCAACTGAGTCTCATACTTCTGAAGAACAAATAATGAATGGAGATGTATGTGGACTTCTTTTGCCCTTAGTGTATTTTGGAAAGGACCACAAAATTCCACAATTTTTGGGAATATGCCCTTAAATAATCAAAATCCTTTAATTTAAAAGATCATCTTCTCCTTTGTTTATCATCATAATATGGTTTAATTTTTACTTTGGTCATGAATTTTTATTTATACAATGAATTTTTTCATTGTAAACTGAATTGATTTGGTGTTCTATTTGGTGGCATTTGAGGATCTCTTCAAGACTGAGGTTCCTCTGGGAATTTAAATGTAGGACTCTGAGCATCATCTTTCTTAGAGAGAAAATTGATGATAGTGGATTTCTTCTTGGCACACTTCCAAACAAAGACGAATCATCTCTCCTTCACTGGATTATTATTTTCCAAAAGAAAAACAAACTTGGATAATACATACAAATACATGGAAAATATTAAAGGTGGTAATTAAATAAATGAGAACTCGTCCTAAGAAAATTGTTTTTGTTGGAGTTGAATAATACAGGGTTGCAAATGAGAGCTATCAATCTAGGCAATTTGAATACTAGTTCCCCAGTACATTTATCGAGGTTATTTACTATGCCCATGTAGCTAAAGTTTTCCTGTGTCCCACCTGGTCCTCAGCCACTCAGGCCCAAGTAAACACACAGAGGCTTATATTAATTAAAACTGCTTGACCATTAGCTCAGGCTTACCACTGACTAGCTCCTACACTTAAACTCAGCCCATTTCTGTTAATCTATATGTTGCCACATGTTCCGAGGATTTACCTGTGTGCCATTACATGCTGCTCCCTGGACAGGCTGCTGGCATCTCCTCAGCTCTGCCTTTCTCCTTCCTCCTCTCTAGTTAGAATGTCCCACCTAACCCTATTCTGCCTCACCATTGGTCAAACAGCTTTATTTATTAACCAATCAGAGCAACATTTTCACAGCTTACAAAAAGACACTCCCATCATGCCCGGTGTCTAACAGCCTACCATTGCACTTACTAGTCAAAGCATAAATACTGGTTCTACATCACATAGTCCAAATCATTGCACATCTAGTTTTGTCTTCATAACTTCAACTTCTTGATTGTCAAGCCAGACCGTTGCACCTACACAAACTTGTAATATCGGTAACATTTTTTTTTTCTGTTGTAGACATTTTAAACCATTGCCTCTATCAAGGAAAATTAACAAGTTATACACACTATTAGGAACACCCTCAGGCTTTTGTTGTTGAACTGCAAGTTTCTAAACACATGTCTTTGTCTTCATATTTAAATTCTTCTCATGACTGATTGAGGATATGATCTGGAAATTCTTGTTGGATGGGAGCTCATGCCAAGTCCCCATGAGCCCATTAGCAGTGAACCTGGAAACTATGATGTCAAATGAATGATTCTCTATAGGGACATATTGCTAATTTCAGGCACATATAACTTATTTGTATTCTGCCCAAATCAAATAGAATTCGAGGTTACCAGTGTATTTAACCAATCCGGTATGCTGTAGCAGATAAAAGCAGAGATCTGAAGGGTTTTACAAGGCTGATTTGATCTAGGTGGTTAGCCTTGATGAAACCCTAAAGTCTTGTAGCTTATATTCTCCCTGTTAAAATGGAAGTGAAATGTGCATTCTTTGATTACATGTGAAATAATACTATTTCGTGTGTGGGTGCGGGTGTGGAGGTGGGTGGGCGGGAGGGTGGGTGGGTGCACGTGAGTAAGCATTTATGCCATGGTTTTCATTTACTCTTCAAACAATTCTCTGCTGTCAATACTGTTCTTATCCTCAGTGTTCAAATGAACAGGCAGAAAGGTTCTGTAGTTTGTTGGGATCACACAGATGGTAAATGGTGGGCATTTAAACTCAGCCGCTGGAGTCTGCACGTGCCGTCAGCCTAACACGTTGTATGGAAAGCCGGGCACTTAGGCAGTAAATGACAGCTACTGTTATTTAACATAGAAATGATGTTATCAGAGCAGTCCTTATTCTCTAATATGCAATTTAAAATAAAAGCTCCACGATTATTTTTCTACCTTTTGTTTCACCCAAGTGAACAACAGTACCTTGTGTTCAGTTTAAGTTAGATAGACATCTGCCTTTTTAGATTTATTGTGGAAAAGAAGAGTCACTTTTTAAAACTTTTTTTTATTTCCTTCCATTTTGGAAAGCAGCGAAAATCAATCAGATGAAGCATCCATCTGGCTTTTTTGCTGCTTGTGCTAATTTCTTCCTGGTGACCTTGGAGTCATTTATAGCTCCCTTTGAAGATCAGAGAAACCTAGGTTGCTTATTGCCCTAATCTTCAGAAAAAAAAAAATCTATGACGGATATTTCTGATCTCAAAAGAATACATCAACTCATATGAAACTGCTCAGTTATGAGGCCATGAAAACAGAGGTCATTTTCTACTGAAGAATAGATTACTCCGGCTTCATCATGAAAAGAATATTCTCCTTGGAAATACCCAGGCGGGTTTGCATTTTGAATATACACCAGCTGTGATGGAATGGAACAGCCTAAGCCTTTGGATTCCCGTAGTCTGCCGGCCTTGCTCACACAGCAGGGAATGGGAAGAAATTCTATCACAAGTATTTCAGCATAAAAATTTTATTCTTATATTCAGTGAAATGGATTAACTAACCAAAAAAGGATGTTAAGCACTTTGGAGCATTAGTTCCAATGACTCTAGTCACCAGGCACGTCAATCTAGTCACCCTACGTCCTGCCCCATGTTATTACTAGCCCTGCCAAAGTCCAAACACTCCTGACGTGGTAACTCCAATTTATAAACTCATAAACACAAAACTGCATAAAATACATTTTCCCTTGAAATGCATGGTTTAAGGCAATCAGTGGTAATTAGTAGGAAGACACCACAGAGGCTTCATCAGCTGACATGTGACTAGGAGAAAAGGACAGCTGCTTTGACAGTCTTCTGGGATTTGAGTCCCACCAGCTCTGACTTCTGTTCTTCCGGGCCAGACCTCAGGGAATGAGGGAGACTCCTGGGCACATTCGCCATTTTTCATAGCCTCACACAGGCAAAGAGCTGGGCTGCCCACCATGTACACGCTTGCTTCTCCACTCCTGTCTACTTTTCCTATTCAGTGTGTCTTAGTTCGGTTTCTTAATGCTGTGAGGAGACACCATGACCATGGCAACTCTCAACAGGGGTGGCTCGAAGTTTCAGAGGTTCAGTCCATTATCATGACGGGGAGTATGGTGGTACGCGGGCCAATGTGGTGCTGGAGCTGAGAGTGCTACATCTTGCAGGCAACAGGAAGTCAGTTGACTCCCTGGGTGATATTTCAAGCCTAGGAAACCCCAAAGCCCACCCCACTTCCTCCCACAAGGCCACACCCACTCCTAGTACCACTCCTTAAACGGTCACGGGGGCCAATTACATTTAAACCACCACATTCCATTCCCTGCCCCCCATCAGATTGTAACAATAGCATAAGGCAGAATTTAGTCCAACTAAATTTAGTCCAAATTCATTTAGTCCAACTTCAGAAGTCCTCGTAGTCTATCACAGTCTCAACAATGTTTTAAAGTCTAACGTTCAAAGTTTCTTCTGAGATTCATGCAATCTGTTAACTGCAATCACCTGCAAACATCAAAATCAAAAAGCAGATCACATGCTACCAACATAATAACGGTACAGGATTATACATTACCATTCTAAAACACAAGGAAAGGAGCATAGTGAGGAAATACTGGGCCAAAGCAAGACCGAAAACCAGCGGGACAAGCTCCAAACTCTGCAGCTCCATGTTTGATGTCAAATCGCTCTTCAGATCTCCAGTTCCATTCAGCTTTGTTGACTGCAACACACTTCTTTCTCTTGGTCTGTTTCTACTTCCTGTTAGCAGAGCTAACATCAGCAGGTATCCCATGACTCTGGCATCTCTAATATCTTCCATTCTCTAAGGCAATCCAGACTTCAACTTCACAGCTTTACACAATGGCCTCTCTACAGGCCTCCATTCAGGGACACACCTGACACATGCCTGGCCTCAGTGGCTTTGTTTAGACATGAAGACAAATTCCATAATACGTTTCTTCTATCCTTAATGCTAGAGCCAGAACCCTATGGCTGAAGCTGCCAAGTTCTGCTGCTTACTGGGGCTGGAACGTGGCCCCATGTTCAATTACATCTTCAGCAGCTTTCCATCCTTTACTGCCTATGCTTGGCTGTCCTGAAACATGCTCTGTAGACCAGGTTGGCCTGGAACTCAGAGATTCACCAGCTTTTGCCTTCCCAGTGCTGGGATTAAAGGCATGCACCACCACACCTGACACTAAACTTTTCTCTAATTCCTTTTCACAAGTTGGAAATTTAGCTGGTTGAGATCTTGCCCTGAGGTCCCCACTCCTTTCATTCCATTTCTCAATCTGTTTATCTCCTTGAACACAGGATTTAACTCCATTCCACTTTCTGGTGCCCTTTTTCTCCTCAAATGTTTTTCCTTGCTCAGCTTGCTCCTTTTCATTATGTAGCTTCATTAGAGTTAACCTTAGTAACCACAAAACAAAATTTATACTAGGCTGTTTTGATATTTCCTCTACCAATGGAATTAATCCAAAACTCTTCACTTTAGCCTCAGGCAGACTCTTCAGGCAAGGGCAAAAGGCAGCCACTTTCTTCACCAAAAAAAAATCACAAGAACAATCTCTACACAACATCGTAAAATTCTTCTTCTCGGTAACCTCTTGAGCAAGCCCCCATCATTCATCAAATCACATTCAGCACCACCATTGTCTTCCATGCTCCTACTAGTATGGCCTACTAAGCAGTGCTTAAAACTTTCCACTGCGCAGGGCGGGTTTTGGTGCACGCCTTTAATCCCAACACTCGGGAGGCAGAGGCAGATAGATCTCTGTGAGTTCGTGGTCCGCCTGGGTGACAGAGTGAGTTCCAGGAAAGGTGCAAAGCTACACAGAGAAACCCTGTCTCAAAAAACAAAACAAACAAAACAAAACAAAAAACAAACAACAACAAACAAAAACCCATTCCACTGCTTTCATAACTTAAAGTACCAAAGTCCCAGTTCCTCCAAACAAACACATGGTCAGGCCTACCACAGCAATACCCTATTCCTTGTCCCAACTTCTGTCTTAGTTAGGTTTCTTAATGCTGTGAAGAGATATCATGACCATGGCAACTCTTAAAAATGAAAACATTTCATTGGGGTGGCTCGCTTACAGTTTCAGAGGTTCAGTCCATTATCATCACGATGGGAAGCATGGTGGTGTGCAGGCTGATGTGGTGCTCCAGCTGAGAGTGCTGTATCTTGCAGGCAACAGGAAGTCATCCGACTCACCCGGTGGTATTCCAAGTACAGGAAACCTCAAAACCCACCTCCACAGTGACACACTCCCTCCAACAAGGCCATACCCACGCCAACAAAGCCACACCTCCTAATAGTGCTGCTCCGTATGAGATTATGAGGACCAATTACATTCAAACTCCCACACAGTGAATGATGACTTTGAAGAAATCCCTTTTCAGTTATTATTCATCCTCTGTAGGATGGTTAATCATTGCGCAAGGAACCTCCTTCTAGGGAAGGCTTCAGACCTGTTCTGGCCAGGCCCGTGGTGGGTGTCACTCAGAAAGGAGAGTACTAAGAATTGGGCTCTAGTTCACTCTCAAAAGCAGAGCAGGCCTCTGTAGCCTATGACTGGTGCCTTTCCCTGGTCTAGAGAATGGAATCTACATTTTTTTGGATTCTCCCATTTTCAATTAAGAAAGTACAATCAAGTAAAGAAAGTTCCAGGTGGACAAGGACTTTAATCTGTTTTATTTAGTACTGCATCTGCCTAGATAAGTGTTTGCAGACAGGTGGGTGTTCAGGAAACCGGTGGTGAGTGATGAGCTAAGGATCTGAGCAATGAAATGTTCCCCTGGGGAAAATGGGAACCAAAGTTGTTAGGCAGGATAAATGGAAAAGAGAGGGAGAGAGAGAGGGAGAGGGAGAGGGAATGGAGAGGGGAGGGAGGGAGGGAGGGAGGGAGGGAGGGAGGGATCTTTCAGTTTGGTCTTAGGAAGAGCCAATGAACATCACCTCAAGGCAAAGTCCACATAGCCCTGCATGATATTCAAGATGTTGCTTAGTCAAGATTTTAAAAAAAATCATTCATTCTAGCATTGAAGACAGACTTCTATAATTTTATTATCAATATTTAGTATTTCCACTATACTAAGTAAAATGAACGTTTTATAGCCTCAATTAGTTTTATAAGATCTATGAGTTGTGCATCATTTTATTGACCATTAAAATAAATCCGACCATTGTTCTCTAACCAAGCAGAGACTCTTTAACAGAGGACTTTCGGAGCATCCTCCTTCAGCACACAGTGAACCAGTACCTTGTTTCACTCGTGGGGAGCGATTCCAACCCTCTTGTCTATGGCACAATGCTGTTGCTTGTGCCAGTTTCAGAGGTGGTGAAACTCGTGTCTAGAATGAGGTAAGGACCAAGGAACCCAGAGGGCATCCCAGGTGGGTAGCCTCCTGCAGGACATATTTAAGTTATGCTCAATAGATCATAAATCTCTGCATCTTTAGTCACTATCACAAATGCTAAATATACAAAGTAGTTTCCAATATGAAAACACTCAGCAAATTATCTTTATAAGTTACCATGTTCTGTCATCAATATTGTTTTTTCTCTCTCCATGAATGTAGAGTTACTGAAGTTGATCGTTAAGCCAAATAAAATCAGTCCTCTAAAGACTAGCTACAGTTTTGAGATTTTATTTTTGAATATGAAATAGGTTAGAGGTGGTGGAGACTGTAGCAGTTGGAGACTTTTCCTGGCAGAATCACTCAGCAACAGAAGTTCTATTCTGTCAGGCAAGTGACTGTGAGTCCAGAGAAGCTTACTGTCAGAGAGACACACCAGTACATACACATACAACACTGGTTCATGCAAACAGTGTTTACGGAGCAATTGCTAGGTGGGAGTGAGTGTTCTGTGGCTGTGATTGCTTAGTGAACAAATCAAGTGCCGTGGTAGATGTAGATACAGGTGATATGCTGGAACTGTTGGGAAGAATTAAAGAAGGCCTCATGGAGTGAAAGCTCCATTTGAGGACTGACTGGGAGTAGAAAAGGGGATACGCACAGGAGACGGAAAAACATTTCAGCCTCAGGAATACCAAGTGGAGATGGGAAAGGAGAACAGAATTGCTCTGAGAACGTAAAGTGGTTTGGGATTGAGGATTCAAATTGTGTGTGCGGGTGTACTGATATATAATACATCGCAGAAGATCAGAATTGACGTGCAACTTGGTGTTGCTTTCTTTTGTACCGTGCAAGTGACTGAGGGCCCTGTAAGACGCGAGCAGAGGAGTCCTGTATGTACCGTCTGTGACGAGACCCGGAGTGGCGGGCGGTATTGCAGGGACAGGCCGAGGAGCGCTTACAGCAATGGGAAGGGAGAGCGAATGCAATGATTGATCATTACTTGAAAGAACAGAAAATCGAGAGGAAAGAACAAAGGAAGGGAAGAAGGATGGATCTAAAATTACAAGAGGGAAAAGGAAGGGATGCAGGAGGGACCCGGGGAGAATGAGAGGGTGATGGCAAAGGGGCACAACCCACATGTTGTGGGAACCAATAGCAGTTTACAAGAAAATCGGATGTGTGCGTCTATCTAAAAGCTGCCGCAGAGATCTGCTTGGCCTTTAGGTCAGAACAGTGTGGAATTCTGAGTGATCTCCGTATCATTTCTACTTTGTCAGATTCTCTCTCTCTCCCATCTCTTCCCTCTCATGCTATAGCCCTGTCTATTATGAATTAAGCTTCTGTATTTCTAAGTTTTGGGGATGGACCCTAGGTATAACACTGAAGTACATAAACTTCCTCCCATTCCCGTAGTCACTCCAAGTCCTGCCCTCAGCCTTGTTCACATCTCCTCTCTCTGAGCGCAGTTTGTATTTTTCTCACTTTCAACTCTCCTTCCTCAGCAATGATTCTCAGGAGGAAAGAATCTTCTAAGTGAATCCATTTTGGAACCAAATGTCTCTTTCCTCAAGGGTTCCTCAGTGAGCAGGTGCTTAGGGAAAGGTGCAGGGTGGAATTTTAGCCAGTGTGAGGAAGACGTGGGATCATGGAAGGTTTCCCCACTTCTCCTTTAAGATGCCTTCTTGCTGTGAGTCAGTCCTTGCCTGAGGAAGAGGTTAAGTCAATCTAAAAATGTCTGACTTTTCCTCCTATAACCATACTAAGCCCTTGGAAGACTTAAAGGTCACAAACATTTATTACGTTGGTAATGTTCTTTTTGGAAATCATATTTTTGGCGGATTTCAATGTACTTAGTTGCTAACACAATAGCCAAAGAGCACATATCCTCTCTCTTGTTCAATGCCAATTATCCTGTCACTGTTTTGTCTGGAGCTATTGGAATACCTTCAAATATGGTTCAGGACAGACCAGTTCAGCTCTACAGAGGCCGTATATCTCCATGCCTACTGGATCAGCTGCTTCCTATTAAATTTTTAAGCAATATTAATGACGGACTTCTGTGCGGCCAAGTGGTTTGATCATGCTTTTGATTTAATTCAGCTTAGGAAAACAATCTCATTAATCATTTTTTAAGATCCACTTTCTGTATGTAGTAAAGATATTTTATTTCCTAAAACAGTCTCTGCTGAAGTTCTCTGACTTAGAAAGAAAGACTGGCTTATTGGCTAAAAAACCAAAAAAAAAAAAAAAAAAAACTGTTATGAACCATAGTTCTAAAAGCAAAAGTAAATAACAAGGGGATTTGTCTATTCTGATATGCAACTGGAAACCATATTAATTTTTGTTCACTGTATCATTTATAATATGTTATGCTTTATGAATATGTTTTGTATCTCATGTAAATTAGTTATGCTCATAATCCTCTATTTACATATAAGCCTCAGGGAGCAAGTTTCCTAATAAATGCATTGTGAAAAAAGATCCTTTCACCAAGAGAGAGGAGGAAGTGTGTCAGCCCAAAGATATCCTAACAGCAGAGACCCAGGGCCAAGGGCCTGCTTGGGTCCTGGCCAAAAACCTCACTGACAAGGTCCTGAAGACAGGAAGCAATTGGTTAGCAAAGCTTTCCCTTTAAGTTCAAGTTGTGTTGTCCTTTTCAAGTTCAAGATATAATAAATGTGGAAGAACAATCTTTAGCACATCTCCGAAATGATCTGACTAGAAAAATGAAGGGAACCGACAATAACTACAGTGTTCGCAGGAAAGCCTCCTCCATGAAGCAGAAGCATTCCTTCAAAATCAGGATGGAAAACCTAACAGAAAAGAGCGAGGCACAGAAATGGTGGAGTCGAAATTGTCTACTCCGGGCCTGGTATGATTTCATTTTCACTGAGGTACTGTCAAGGCCCATTAAGTAGCAGAGGCATTCATAGAATCATAAGACTGTCAGAGCAGAAGAGGTCATCTCTAGTCCAACCTCCTAATTTTACCAGGGACAAATTCAGGCCCATTAAAACAAGCTAACAGTGCTGTGTAGATTCTGGTGCAGGGCAGGTATTCTGACAGATTTTGGACACTTAGAACTAGACCTGCAGATGCCAGGAGACGGTGGACCTTGCATGGCCTCATGGGAACTCACGGGAAAGCATGGTGTGTAAAGGGTTGAGGTGGCTGGTAAGAGTTATCCAAAAGAGGTGCAGATGGCATAAGACAGTAGTGGACCAGGGACCTGGGACAATCTAAGCATGCAGTGAGTCCTGAGAGAGAAACAGTTACTTATCTTCACTCCAGTGACAAATACTCTGTCCTTAACAAGAATGGAACTCTAACAAAAGCCACACAGGACTCCAACCGTGGAGAAATTGGAATGCTCGTTAGTGAAAGCTAGATAATGAACACCAAGTTAGAGCAAATGTTTGATGTAGATATTGCAGCCTTAGAGTGAAGGACACGGTTGCAGCCCAGCACAGTCAGAGCTGATCAGGGCAAAACAGCAACAGAAACATTGTCTGTTGGGCTAGAACACCCTCATTCCTCTGAAGGGAAGGATATTTCTGAGCAATATCCTTTACTCCGTTACTCGAAAAGTTAACTGGTTTAAGTCATTTCTAACATCCTAGACTCACTTGCTATAAAACATTTTTGTGCATTATCAAGTTACGTCTCATGTAACAGATGTCTTAGTCTACTTGAGGTGCTATAATAAACATTCTATAGAAAAAAAACTTACGATCAATTTATTTTTCAAAGTTACAGAGGCTTGGAAAACCCAAGACCAAGTGGCTGGTAGATTCAGTGCTTAGCAAATTTGAAGACAGCCATCTTTTTACTATAATCTCTTATTATAATTCATGGGGTCCCTTTTTATGTGGGTATTAATAAATTCTTTATAATGAATTAATTACTGTTCTCATTCCTGTGACAAAGCAGTGTAAGGAACGACGGGTTCTTTTGGCTCTCTGTCGGAGCATACAGTCCATTGCTGGGGGAAATTCACGGAATCCTGAGCTCAAGTCAGTCCATCACATTGTATCCACAGTCAGGAAGTGAGTAGGTAGACTCGGAGGATGCTCAGCTTGCTAAGTCTTTTTATTCAGTCTGGGACTCCCAAGCTAAGGAATGGTGCCACCCACAGGTAGGTCATCCCCCTCCTTCAGGTAACCCAATCAGAGACTCCCTGGTAGACGCGATCGGAGATTTGTCTCACAGGTGGCTCTAGATCCTGTCCAGTTGATTGGCAGCATTAACCACCCCATCCCCCAAAGCCCCACCTTCAAATAGAATCCCACGTGCATCAGTGTGATTTTTGAGAATACGGAAGTATTTCATCTGTAGCAATAGCTGAACTGAATCTAGGGATTTCCTAACAATTCTTAAATACCGCTTTCATTATCAACAGGGGATAGAGAAAGAAACAGAAGAAATTTGCTCTTTCTTTCCACATTAGTGTTCTCATGAGTTCTTAGGCATTACAATGCATGAATCTAATCAGAGGTCTTTGAATCATGGATCTTGGCTTTATTTCTAGGAAGAAAAGTGAAGAACAATGAAAATATGATTGGAATAGAACACGGGTTTTCAAATAAGTGGGATAATTTGGGAATTGTTTGGGAATTAATATTAATCAACTTGGCATGTAGTGAAACCATTAAAAACACCTTTGAAAGGATGGTGAATGTGATGTGATGAATAATGTTTTAGGTGAACTTGATCAGATTATTGTGCCTGTATGATTGGCTGAAGACCAGTATAGATGTGTGTGTGTGTGTGTGTGTGTGTGTGTGTGTGTGTGTGTGTGTGTGAAAGGAACACTTAAAGGAGGGAACTTTGAGTGAAGCTGAAGGCGGTGGACCTACATAACATGATGAGTCTTGTCCCAAAGGAGGTATCCAAGTAGTGTAGGTAGGAACCTCTGCTTAAGTTTCCATCCTTTGCCTCGTGGAATTTGTAATCAAGATGGCAAAAGCCAAATTTCCAGGTCGCTGGTCTGTCCCACAAATTTTCAGACTTGCTAGACACACAATCACAGCCACAAGAGATAATTCCTTAAATGAATTTCTGTCGTCTATCCCCCCCCCCCATTATCTATCTATCATCTACCATCATCGTTTATCTATCTTTTCAGTCCTGGAGAACCCTGACAATACATTAATACCCTAATTTCACTCTGAGCACCAATCCAATGCAGAAACACCTTTATTATTTTAAGCAGTTTGGCCTAGGTAGACCAGTAGTGTTTGGATTTCTTTTGTGAGTGCTATCAGGGAAACATGTCTCAGCACACTGTACTTAACTTCTCACACCAGGGCTTGATTAGTTTTGCTTAAATTTGATTCACAATAAAACTTGCCTCTGCTGAATTCCTATCATTTTTCCTTTCAGAAGGTCTTCAAGTTAAGTTTTAGTGAGCATGTGTGGAAAGTAGGGGGCCATGGCAACTAGCAGTATCTGAGCATCTGAAGGGCGCTTCGATGAGTAGTACCTCACAAAGCAAATCCCACCAAGCACATTCATTGTTTTTTTTTTTAAGTCAAGCAATTGCTTTCTCATAAACTATAAGACATTTAATTAAACTGGAGGCTTAAAAATCTTTTCTACTCATATTTTTATGATTTTTTAAGGGCTGTATGTAACCTAAAAGGATCTCTAATCGAGCTTATAAGTTTTGCAAATAAGGTATAGAAAAATGAAATGATTTCCGGTGCTGGTTTCAGTCAGCTGGCAGACTGACGTTTTAAAAAAGCATGTCAAGTTGTGTCATACCTACTCAAAACTGTCCAAGCACTTCTGAACTCACTCTGAGAGCTCTCTTGAGTTACGTGAGGAGCTCCTTGATCTGTGCTTACTTCTATTCCAACTAGTTACCACCTTAGCCTTATCCGCAGTTCTTATTCTCTTAGCATGTTTCTGTGTGTGTGTGTGTGTGTGTGTGTGTGTGTGTGTGTGTGTGTGTGAGAGAGAGAGAGAGAGAGAGAGAGAGAGAGAGAGAGAGAGAGAGAGAGAAAACTGGGGCTTTTGATTTGTGCAGTTGTGGGGCTGGCAAGTGTGAGACCTGCAGGGCAGGCTGCAGGATAAAGGCCAGAGAAGAGCAGGTATTTCAGCCTAACAGCTGGGAGACAATGTTAGGCCCACCTAGTTCCTAACTGTGTACCAGATCAATTCCTGTGACTTCTGCAGGATAGGTTACCAGGCTAGACACCAAGGAAGAGTTGAGTCTGAAATGGCAACTTGAAGATGGAACTCTTCCTCCCCAAGAGAGAGTTTGTGTGATGGTATTGTATTCCCCAAAATATTGTGCACCCTAATAAATTTATCTGGGGTCAGAAAACAGACAGCCACTAGATACGAAGGCTAGAAAATGGTGGCACTCACACCTTTAATCCTAGCACTCCAGAGGTAGAAATCCCTCTGGATGTCTGTGAGTTCAAGGCCACATTGGAAACAGCCAAGCCTGGTGACACAGCCTTTAATCCCAGAAAGCGAGCCTTTAATCCCAGGGAGTGGTGGTAGAAAGCAGAAAGGTATATAAGGCGTGAGGACCAGAAACTAGCAGCATTTGGCTGGTTAAGCATTTGGCTGGTTAAGTTTTCAGGCTTCTAGCAGCACAGTTCAGCTGAGAGCCATTCGGATATGAGGACTGAGAGGTTTCCAGTCTGAGGAAACAAGACCACCTGAGGAATTGGCCAGGTGAGGAAGCTGTGTCTTGTTCTGTCTTTCTGATCTTCCAGCATTTCACCCCAATATCTGGCCTCAGGTTTGATTTTATTAATAAGACTCTTTAAGATTCATGCTACAAGTTTGTTTTGCTTTTAAAGCTTTCAATTGATTGGATAAGACTTCCCCATACTATGTTGGATATTCTGCTTTAAATCAAGTCTACTTATTTAAATGTTAACCACATCCAAGAAACACCTTAAAAGCAACATCTAAACAGATAATTGACCAAATAACTAGATACCATGGTCTCAAAAAGTTAACACATAAAGTTAATAATCAAGGTGCCATAGTTTGAAGACAGGAGCATCAGTACAAAGAGAAAATGGAATAAAGGAGAAAAGAATAATGGAGAAATAGCAATGAAGAGGAAGGAAGGCCTCTCCTCATGGCTAGCCTCACCTAATGCTGGTAGGAACTTCATTCTCTGGAAGCAGAATAGGGATGACCCTGCAATCAGGAAGCAAGGATAACACACAGAGATCCAGGTAGATCTCTGCCTCTGGCATGCTAGAATTAAAGGTGTGAGTGCCACCATTTTCTAGCCTCTGTATCTAGTGGCTGTCTGTTCTCTGACCCCAGATAAGTTTATTAGGGTGCACAATATTTTGGGGAACACAATACCACCACAATCTGTCCTGGAGAGATAGACCTTTTCATTGTTTGTTAGTCCCTAAGCAACACTGTATAATGGCTATTTATATAGCATCTAATTGTATTAGGTATTATAAGCAAATCTAAAAATGATTTGAAGTACATAGGAGAATGTGCTAGGTTATATGGAAATTTTAATCCATTTTATGGAAAAATACTTGTGCATTTGTGAGGTTTGCACTCTGTGAGAAGTCCATGAATCAATTTCCTCAGATACTGAATGGTGACTGGACTTGCTTACTGGTTAAAACACCCATTTCTTCTCAGTTCAGTGAATATGTATTCTATATGCCTATGATTATTCAACATATATTTGTGCCATTCCTTACTTTCTGAAGTTATAAACAACTTCAGAAAAATGTCATGAGACTGTTGATACTGTTTAAACTTTTTTTTTTTTTTACATTTTCATTTATGTGTGTCTGTGTGTGCGTGTGTGTGTGTGTGTGTGTGTGTGTGTGTGTGTGTGTGTGTGTGTGAAGGACTGGTGCATACAATGGCATGTGATGGAGATCAATGGGCCATTTGCAGGAGTTAGGTATTGCTTACCATATGGGTTCTAGGGATCAATTTCAGGTTGGCAAGCTTGGTGAACAGTGGCCATGATAAAGATCTGTCTTTTGATGTAGCCATGACTACCATCCAGACTGACCGTGACCTGTGATTTCTAAAGTGAGATCCAATGCTTGCCAATTCTGCTATGGCATGTGGAAGAGGACATCTCACAATATAATCTCTGTAATGGCCTGGCATGTCAAAGAGGGTCAGCAAGAAGTTACCCTCCTGCCCTCTTGATTTGGAAGTTACATTATATATATATATATATATATATATGTGTGTGTGTGTGTGTGTGTGTGTGTGTGTGTGTGTGTGTGTATAGCCTTCTATACACCATAACCATTATACACACACATACACACACACACACACACACACACACACACACACACACACATACACATACATATTTCCTTTTGCTTTTTCAACTCTATATAGTTAATACATTTGGCATGGTAGTTACCAAGGCCAATTATGGGCAAGGCCTGGTTTTCTTAAGAGGAGAGCTGTGTGTTTCTTACTAACAGCTGTTCTTTGACCATCTACCAAGCAGAAGATACAACTGTGAAGCCAACCAACTTTCTCTTTATTTTGTGAAATTCCTGGTGTATTTCTTAAAATATTTTGCTATAGTATTGTAGCTGTTCTGCTTCATCATTGTTCTGCTATTTTTCTTATTTGTCTAGCATATGCCTTCTTCCTGCTTTTCCTAACAAAGTCTGAGCCAGAAGCTACTGGGAGATGAGATTTTTGGAGTGACTTTTGCATGATACTAAAAATTACCATCATATATTGGATTCCTACTCTGTTCTTTGTACATGCTATTTTTAATATTGATAATTTTGACTTTAATACAGTTTAAGTGACTAAGGCTCAGAGAAGTTGAGCAACTTATATAAGATATCCTAGCCCATAAATGGCAGAGCATAATATGAACCCAAATTATTAAATGCTGGGCTATTTCTACTCTATCATGTTCATTACAGCTCATCTTGTCCTTTTAGCAATAACAACCGACGACGTTTGGGAAATGTGCTTCTTTTACACGTTTAACACAGACTATCTCATTCAATCCTTAAATACCCTTACAAAGGAGACCCTACTGGTACTTTATTTTGTAAAAGAGGAAAACAGAGGCATAGAGAGTTCAGAAATGTAGCCAAGTTAAACAACCCGTGAGACTGAATCCATAAGGGGAAGTTACTATGATTTCTATTTTATAGATGAAGAGCCAAGATTCCCAGAGATCAATGATTTGGTGATGTTTGTACGGTGGCTTATGTGTCAGAACCAGGTCTCTCTGGGCTTCTGATGGCAAAGTTCACAGCCTTAACAAGAGTAGCATAAAATTATTTTTTAAATGTGCAGTTACTAATGACTCTTGAAGGACGCAAGAGCTGTGTAATAACAGCTCTAAGCATTTACTGCATGTGAAACTTAAGGTGAATACAGGGGATGCAGAAGAAACATATAAAGAACACTAACCATTTCAGACCACGAAAGATAACTATGGAGCACTGAGAAACTGCACTAAAAGACAACTCAACCAAGCATGCAGAAATCAGAAATTGGATTGGTCTTTGGAGACAAATGCCACGGGCAATTGTAAAGGTATTATTTAATCTGTGCAGTAAGTGCACCCATTTAAGTTGACATATATTCTATTTCTTTTCCTCCATGTGTAATGACCAAATCTCTTTGGCCACTTTCCTATCATTTTAAATGCAAGCAACCATGACCTTATCAATATAGTACCATGGCTTTCTAATCTAAAGATTAAGAACCTAAGGAACTCCGTTTCTAAATTTGAAATTATTCCTGACTCTTTCCTTTTTAGAAATGAGTATAAATATTTACAACCAACAATAAGTGTTTTTATTGTTCAATCAGAATGTGGCATCGGCCTTGACAGTCCAGGTCATGTGCTACAGTTACTAGTAGCCATTGTCTTGTCTGACAGAAGTTCCACTTTTTCATGTTCATGCCACATCGAACAGTAGACTTTGAGACAAAGGAGAAATGGCAAAGAAATCAAGTTTATGTTCTTGTGGAAAATCGAATTTCAAATTTAAAACCCTATTATGTTTTTCAAAGGGGAACACTATTGGTCTGATAGTGCTCTAATATAGTTTCCCATTTAAAGGAACCTGTGTTGTTAAATTTATATTGAGTATTGCAGAGCAGCTCTGTATACCATGGAGTGTATTTTAAAGATTGATGATCTTTCTACTTCTACATGGAATCAATTGGTTAAAATTAAAAAATACAGACATGGCAAAAATGAAGGAAGTTCCTCGTGTGGATCTCTTCTAAACTTCTTTGAGATGTGCATTGTTTTCCTTGGTGTGAGTGGGATTACATTTTAAAGTAGGCTTTGTACCGTGTCTGCCTTCTTATAAGACATTTGTTTTTGTAAAAATAATTTATCCTGTAAATCTACTTATTTGTTTTACTGAATGCACTAATAAACATATTTAAAGATTTATTTATTTTCATTTTGTAAGCTTGCCTGCGTGGATGTACGTGGATTTGTGTGTACCTTGTATTTGTAGAGGCCAGAAGTAGGTGCTGGATTCCCTGGAACTTGATCTCCATAGCTGGAACAGTTGTGAGTGACCATGTAGATGCCAGGAATTGAACCCAGGTCTACTGTAGTAGCGGCCAGTTCTCATAGCTGCTGAGCCATCTCTTCATCTCATACAATATATTGAATGTGTCCTGTTTGTGTACATGTAGAGGGGACACAACATACCTATTATTTCCACTAACACACCAGTGTGTTAGTGGAAAAACTGTTAAATGTTTCTATTGGAGGAATAATAATATTTAGGGAGTTCATCAAGCTTCTGATGAGACATTAGTTATATTTACCCCAACTCCAAGTGTAAAGAAGATGAGTTGGAATTCTTAGAGCTGATGATTAAATGAAGAAAAGAAGACTGTTAAGGACATTGGAGAAGTACAACTAGAAGAGGAATTTACTATTAAAACAAATCAAAATGGAATCAACACAGAATGAAGTCCACAGGTGAAATCAAAGAGAAAGCATTTCACCACAATGAAGTTCTTTGTACAGAGAAAGACTCACAATGGACTTGCCTAAGAAAAAGTCACGATAGTAATCAATAAGCATCTTATAAAAATTCCCATGAAAAGCAAGCATAATGGAGCTGTTGAATATGGAGTGTACACAAAGCTCCTTCAGACAGTGAAACAAAATAAGTCATAGTTTTAAAAAGTGGCCCATGACCTTGTGGGTATAAGACGACACCGTTGTGAATGGTGACCACAGTGTATGCGCCAGGTGCGAAGGCAGGTGCTTTATAATTTTCACTGACCACCACTAGTGTTCTGAAGGTTCAGGGTGCTTCAGTGTGTCAGCGCAGGCTTTGAAGGCTGACAATCACAGTCAAATTCTTGCTGTGACTCCACTACTGTCTGTTCTCGGGAACCAGGCCAGCTTCTGATGTGCTCCATCTTTGATTTGAACAGATCTGTTTTCCTTATCTCCACTTCTCAGTTTCTACCCAGTGTGTTCCCTGTTGGATACGGTAATCATTGATTTCAAAGAGCCAGATACAACTCTGGGCTATATCTGCAATCAGTTTCTTATAAATCTTGGTCTCTGACCTCTAGTACTGGGGACCCTCGTTTGGCCTCCGTTCTTTTCATTCCTGCCAACTTTCAGTGAATTTTTAATACCTCGTCAGCGTCTCCCTTTACTTCTAGGACATAGTCTGTGTTATCCAGGAACTAATTCTGATAAAGAACTAAAGATAAGATTAAGTCATAGGTCAGGTTCAGATGGTCAAGTGCATTCAGGAAGCAAGACAAAGTTAAGTAAGGCAAGGTCAGGAGTGTTGGGTAATAACTTCAGCAGGACGCCAGCGTAGGCATGGCCCAGATGTGGATCTTATGTAAAGCATGGATCCTTGAAACAAAGCATGGCTCCTGCTCTTTTCTCACAGCACTTGTAAGGCACCTGGAGCACAGAGATGGCTCAGGGCTGAGGTATATAACTGTAGTGTGGGAAACACAGAGAAGTCAGCAAGGCACATGACTCTACAATGGGTGGGTGGGGGGGCAGAGGCCCTGCAGCAGATGGTAAAAGAAAGATCTAGATTATCATCAAACCTTTAGGCAATCCTGAAAATCTATGCTTCCTTCTGTTACAGAAAATATTACTCAATAAATATTTAATATTCCATCAGGGCTACAGTTAAGGTTGTCGTTTAAAGGCAAAACCAGATTTTGAGGTGAATGTTGGTGCAGTAAATTTTTAATGTGCTGTATGACTGCTCCCAGACAAGAGGGACTGCCTTTCGCGGTGGCATTTTTTTTCGTCCCTCTGGCACTGTAAAGGCATCCTGACTCGTTCAGCAAGCTTCTGAGAGTGTCAACAGGGAGCTCCCCACTGTGCTTGTGCAGAGTAGAAAGACTAGTAAGTCTCAGTTCTCAAAATCAAGGAAGTGAAAATAGAGCAAAGGAAACCCAGAATATAGTGGAACTATTTTTATGCACCACAAAGTGTTTGGGGTGGCATGACAGATGTCTGTGTGCAATGTAATGAGAGACTAGGGGTGACTCATCCATTTTATGGGGTTGGGAGGCTTAAGAAGTCTCCACAGGGCTTAACCTTGAAATGTGACTGAACATCCAGCAAATGCTCTGTGTGTAAAGTGAAGGCTAAGAAACTCTAGACCAAGGATGGGGGTGAGCGGATACAGAAGGGTGAGAAATAGGACACAGAGAAAGAACTTAAATGAAAGAAAAAAAAAGCACTTGGCCATGACACGGTAGATGGATGTTAAATTTGAAGGGAGGGAAAGCTTTCGAAGGTGGTCATCACAAGCCTGACAAGGAGACACATTGGAAAAATAATTTGAAAACAGGACTTGGTTGTGCATTGGAATCAAGAAGAGGGGCGAGTCTGGCTGATTCGTAGAATCTTGTCTCAGATGATGGGTGAAGTGACAGCCCATCAGTTAAGCTATGGAACGTTTAGAAAAAAACTTGAACATAGAGCTTGGAGATGGCAAATAATGCAAGTAGTAGAACTGGCCCTTACAGGTCAGAAGAGTTGTGTGGCCTAGTGACATGGTTTGGGTGTTAAACAGGTGTTAACTGGAGCTGCAGGAATGGATAAGATCGGTTAGGTGAACATTACAAACAGAAAGAATCCAGGTCTGATTCCAGTCCATTCCTAATGAATGGCCAGAGAGGAAAAGAATATAGCCAATAACTCTAAAAGGACTGGTAATATCAGCATGAGTTAACCAAAGGAAGAATTGTTCTAAGCAGAGAGGTGCCAGTATGGTCAGATGATGCAGAGGGGTCAAGATGTTGATTGAAGGAAGACCAGAGAGTCAGGATGTCAAAGCTGACCTTACCAGCACAGTGTCAAGGAGATAGTAAGAGCAAGATCTTTATTGCAATTCATTACGGAAGGAGAGACTGTTCTGCAGAGGAACTTTCTAGAAAGGAACAGAGACTGCTTATGGAGAATTAAAAACTCTATACCGTTTTCCCTCAGTATCCATAGGGAGACTGGCTCCAGGAACATTTACTAACATTAGCAGGCTCCAGGCAGAGTGTGCCCATTTAACCTGAACATACCCTCCCACATACCAACTTTACCCGAGGTCACCCGTAACAGCCAAAACAGAGTCAGTGCTATGCGTGCCATGCTCACATTATGTTATTCAGGAAATAATGGAGAGGAAAAGAGTATTTGTCCCCAAATATTCCCTTTCAGAGGTTTGTTATTTGAGGATGTGGAACCCACTGGTGTGGAGGACCAATTGTACTTTGAATAGGAAGCTGAATTAGTTTAGGCTTCAGAGAAGGAACCTGGGGAGAGATCCTATGTTGACATACAGGAAATAGAGAACATTGCCTTTGTAGCAGGGCACCAGAGGAGCTAAAGAAACGGACTGTGGTGGAGAGGTTAGCCTGGAGAAAGAAGCGTGCTTCTTCCTTTGAGACATGGAGTGGGGGGAACCACGGGCCTCCAAACATACAAGCCTTCTTGAACGCATTCTGGCTTATGTTTTCCTTCATGTTATACTAAGATGTGCTGAACATCTGAATGTTTTTCTTCAGGGTTTTCTTCTTCCTCTGATATTTAATCAAACAGAGGGTGCTTGTTTATTAGTTATGTTTTCATGTTTTCTGTTTTTTTTTTTTTTTTTTTTGAAGATGCCATCTTTCTGGCACAAGCGTTTGCAAATTAAGGGTTATTAAATCCAGAAGAGCTGAAAAACCCTGATTGCCAGCCTTAATTACCAGCTTTAATTCTCTCGGTTGTATGAGTGTTGGTATCACAAGGCAAATCCCAAATGTCTGCTTACAGAAGCTCTGCTGGTAATGTGTTTAAACAACAAAAGCTAAAGTTACTGTCCTTAGTAATGGGCTCTAAAGTTTGTAACAACCATGATCTCTTCCACCACTCTGTCCTCCCCTGCCTCCTACTCCCTTTCACCCCTCCCTCCCTCCCTCCCTTTGACCCCTCTCTCCCTCCCTCCCTCCCTGCCTTTCTGCCTCTCCAGTGGTATTTCACTGTAGTCACCATGTGCCAGGCTCTGTGTTTGGGGCTAAACCCACGGCAAAGGACAATCAGACATGATCGTTATCCTAGGGGAACTTAGACTCTAAAGGAGGCGATGGGGAGCCAACATGGAAACACACACACAAACGCAATGATTATACTGTTATAAAGTGCCATAAAATAAATACGGCATGTGATAAAGTGTGGTATGTGTAAAGGCAAGGGTTCTTTCAAATAAGGCATCTAGGGAAGTGCCTCTTTAAGCAAGTTATGTTTACTCTCCACAGTAAGACTGTTTTCACAATAGGGAACAAAGGAACGTGTCAGGGTCCAGGAATAATAGGAAGGCTAGTATGACTGTAGACCAGCACTGAGGGGGCTAAGAGAAAAGATGGGGGTCAGGTCATGTTGCGATTCAGAGAGTCTGGATTCAATCCAAAGGCTCTGAAAAGTAAAGGTGTTATTTGTTTCTTTGTGTTTTCTTTTTTAGTATAGGCAGTAACATAATATGTTTCTCTCTCTCTCTCTCTCTCTCTCTCTCTCTCTTTGTGTGTGTGTGTGTGTGTGTGTGTGTGTGTGTGTCTAAACAGCTGAGCTCTTGAGAAGACCCTCTTCTTATCTTGCAGAGAGCATTCTTTACACTGAATGTGTCCTCACATGATGGAGAGACTCCATTCATCTGTGTATGCATTTAAAGAATACTTAACTGCTAGGATGATTGGAAAGGAGCGTGTTGAAAAACAGAAGAATTGGCCAGAAAGGGTGGGGATTTAGAAGTAAAGATGGCAGGGAAGATGGAGGTAGAAGACGTTTGAAGTACTGTACATTTTTGAGGAAGAATTGATGGATGGATTGAGCACAGAACAGCGGTAGATGTGGGAGTGGTAGATGGAATGAGAAAGGCCCCCTGTAGGCTCATATATTTGAATTTATTAGAGGAGGTGTGTCACTGGGGGTAGGATCTGAGGTTTGAAACGCCTAGGCCATCCCCAGTTCCCTCTCTTCTCTGTCTTTGGCTCTCTCTAGCTCTAGCTCTATCTGCCTCCTGCTTGTAGATCAGAGGTAAGCTCCTAACTCCTGTTCCAGCACCATGCCTACCTGTCTGCTGCCATGCTTCCATCAAGATGGCCACGGACTCACTTTGAAAACTGTGACGCCCCAATAAATTAGTCTTTCCAAATTGGCCATGGTGTCTCTTCATTGTGATAAAAAGGTAAATAAGGCAGTGGGTGAGGAAAAGTCTGAGACTGGAAGATTTCTGGCTTGTATGACTGAGTTCCCCTTACCATGTCAATACTCCATGGAAGGCCAATATAGGGAACTGGGGATGAAGGGGCAAAAGATTTGTATTGGATATGTTAGAACTGAGGTATCTAAGGTGTAGCCAAATGGAGATGTCAGGTAAGCAGATGGATATGTATGCCTGGTGCCTAGGTCCTTTAGATGTAAATTCAAATGTTATAAAGAATTGAAAGTACTTGAAATCACATGGATGGCTCAGAGGAAAATGCACTATGATAAGAGAAAACAAGCTTTGAAACTTAGGTCTGAAGAAATACATTGTTTGGAGGTCAAACTAGAGAAGGAGCTGGTCACAGAGATTAAAATGGAGTATCCAGTGAGACAGAAAGCCAAGCCAGGCCATGCAAGAAGAATGTGCCAAGAAAGAGAAGCATATCTCTGTGGAAATCTAGGAGTGGTTGCTTAAGAGGACAGAAAGTGTCCACTGTCCCTGCAACACGAGTGTTGGAGACCCCAACAAAAATGATTTCTATGGAGCCGTGGCAGTGGAAGCCATGCTGGTGTGCTGATTGATCCTATATACTCCCTCGCTGGAAGTTCATTTGTCTTTTCAAGTATCACAATCAGACATATATCAGAAGTACGGAAACATGTGCTTGTACTATTGAGGTCATAGTCACAAGAGCTTGTGACATGGCAACATTTACCATCTTTATTCTGACTACAGTGAGTAGTCCTGATGAGATCATAACCCTTTCACTGCATCCTTGCTCAGTACTAAATTTTATAAATGACTCAAGTAAATTAGAATATAATAAGAGCTGATGATAGCAAATCAGATACAGTCATACAATCCTTAACAACAGGCTGTATTCTGAGAAATGTATCATTAGGTAATTTCATTGTGTGGACACAATTTACACAAGCCTTTGTGGTAAATGCCACAAAAGGCCAACTCTTTGCAAATGGGTAGGAGTATACTCTAAATAAGTGATTAAACAGTTGAGTATAATTAATGCATAAAACAGTAAAATAAAGAGTAACAATGATTCTCAAGCATTGTGTAGGGTACATAATTCATGCAACCGGTAGAACAATAGGTTTGCTTCCAGACGCATCACAATTCCATGATGGCTTCCCTGTACTACATCGCTATATTGTAATGCCATCAGGTGACAGGCATTCTTCAGCTGCCTTCTAGTCTGAGGACTCTGAGGTCTGTATGTAGTATGGCTGTAATGTGATCATACCTTTGAGCATACAGGTTAGAAAATGAGTACGATTAGAATGAAAGACCAATGATGGGCAAATTCAGAAATTCTCCATACCCATATCTTGAACCCATATCTTACTTTAAACAACAGGCACGTTTCTGCTTTGAACCGCCTTCCCAGGTGACCCAGAATCAACTCAAAGCCAATATAGCCAACCCTGGAAATCATCCTGAATGAGTCAAACTAGGAACTGCAAAACGATCCTGGGTTCCTCACCAAGGCCCACAGACCTCTCCCTGTTTTATGTGCAAACCATCCTATTAAGCAATGTGCTGGGGCCAGTTTCTTCTCTCAGTTCCCCATCGGTTCCTGCTTGACTTGTGACACCATTGTCACAGTCTTGGTCTTCTTTCATCAGCGTTTTATACATCTCCCAGCATTACCTTTTAAAAGCACTTAGCTTTAGTGACACAGTGCCGGCAAGAGTCAGGAAGGACTGGGTTGTGTCACACAGCTCCTGGAGAACTCAGTAGGACCCCTGTTGACAACATAGAGACCCCAGCATTGCAGGAATTTCGCACTCCAGCTCTGACTTCGTGTTTTGAGACTTGGCTCCCTGCACTGTATTTCTCTTTCCCACATTTGTTTATAATTGAAATTCTACTTTTACTGAAGCACTTCCTTTTCCCAGGACATGCCTGTTCTCTTAACACATTCTGTTGTACTGAAATCGTCTCTGTCGTTTTTCTGTATTAAAAGAAGAACTACTTACGTTGAAGGGCAGAGTTTAAATCCACTCTTCTCTGTAGATGTCCCCACCATCCACTCTCACAATTTTCGTCCCATTGTGCTGTCTTCATAGGAGGTGTCCGTTGTTATTAAGTCGGCTAAGGAAAGGGAGTCCTGTGGTTTCTAGTCTGCTTCAGTCACAAGATGAAAGCCTTTGGCAACCTCACTGGAAAGAAGTGAGGTATAACTCAGGGCCCTGGCCTCCCTGTTTACCTATCTGCTTCCCTTGCTGCCGGAGTTTTTTAATGGTTGGGTCAATGTCTTGTTAAGTTTTGTATTCCTAGTACTTTGTTCATAGAACACACACACACACACACACACACTATGATATTTACCTTCATATGCAGATAATCTTTAAAAATTGACTTTGTTTACATGTGACAAGAGATTTAAAAAAGCAGTTTTGTGTAGTTGTATTTTGAGATGGCAACATGGTTTATCGTATGCAGACCTGAGTGGTTTCTCACACTGAAGCTTATCATTAGCCTAGCTTTTCAGGTGACATTTTGTGGTCCTAGACTCTAACTTAGGGCCTTGACTATTAGTAGGCCAGGGCTCCGCCACTGGGCTTCGGTCCCAGCCCATCCCTAGTTTCCACTGCTGTGCCTGTGTGGCTTTAGGGCTCTGATAAAGTTCCTGGAAGAGGTGACTGAGGGGGGAGAGGTGTCTTTTGACTCATGTTGTGAGTGAGTGACTTGCAGCTGTGGTGACAGGAACAGGAGACTGCTTGCTCAAATCTGAGTAAGATAGACAGCAGAGACTGGACAGGAAGCAGGAGAGGCTATAAACATGTCGCCTGTCCACAGAGACCCACTTCCTTCTGCTAGGCTCTGTGTCCCACAGGCTCCACATCGCCCCCAAACAGTGCAAGTGCACTAAGAACCATCACACGAGACAAGGAACCGAACATGCAGACACGTGACCCTGTGGGGACATTTCTCATTCAAACCTGATAGTCCACCCCTGTCCTCAGAGGCTCATGGTCCTCTCACAATGCAAGATATAGTCAATCCAGCTTTAAAGTCTGCAGTCTCCAACAGTTCTCACTCATCTCAAAAGCCCCAACTCTAAAACCTTTTCTGAGATTTAAGGCAATCTCTTAACTGTGAGCCCTTATAAAATAATAGAGTAAACCAAGATAAAAATAATCACGTATTTCCAACATCCAATGACACAGAGTCAACACCCCCATTTCAAGAGGAACAAATGGAGTCAACAATGAAGGAAAGCAAGACCAAGACCCAGCAGGGTGAATGCCAAACCCAGTAGCTCTGTGGTCAGCATCTCAGACACATGCTGTCACCATCTGTGCTCCAAAGGGCCTGGGTCCCAAGTCCTTTTGCCTCTAACACATGTGGCCTCTGTCCTGCAACAATTCACTTGGTGTCTGAGCTCTGCTTGGTGGATATCCCCTGTTTCTGGCATGAACAATATCTTGAAGTCTCTGTTATAACATAAGCTTCACTTTTACAGCTTCACACACAGACAGACACACCAGGGCCTCCAGGCAGGGAGTATAACCCTACTATATATTGTCTGGCTTTAGTGGCATTCTGGAGCCTCACAATGAGCTTCCATGACCTGATAAGTCGTGTATATTGCATTCCTACCAAGCCAACGCCATATGGATGACGTCAAGTTCAACCGGCAGCTTGATACGCAGCCTGGGCCCCTGAGGCCCACAGTTGCAATGCCTCGGTGTGCTTTCATGGCCGAAATTTGGGCAACATTTAAGTTGGTTACTCTACAGAAGTAAGGTACCCTACAAGCTCTCTTTGCTCAGGCCCTCTATTTTCTGATGATAAATTTTCAAATGAGTTTGCCTTGTTACACCCTGGGTGGGGGTGGGGAATGTCTTACCGCCAAGGCATCTTTCTTATCGTCCCAATGCGATGTCTAAGGCTTCTCTTTAGCGATACTAAGAAGTTCTTTAACAATTTATCCTGTCTGCAACTTTTACAGGTTCCAACCTCTTTCTCTCCAAACTGCATCTTTGTTTTGTTTTTATCTTTCTACTCTCTACCACTGTAAGTCAGGTAAACGCAGTGGGCAATAACTACATCACAGTCTGAATGTTACACTCTCTTGGAATTTCCTTCTCCGAACAAATTAGCCCATCACCTTTCAATCCCGCTTCATTCAGGTTTTCAGGACGTGGACAAAGGAGAACAGATCCTTGGCCAGAATGTGCCATGAGTGACCTTTCCCAGGTCTGGACAGAGTTCACGCTCTTTTCTGAAAGCTCGGGAGCCTGCTCTTCGCCGTCATTCTTTCTTTCAGCTCTCTGTTCTTCCACATTCCCACCAGAATACCTCATGAAACTGTTTACAGCATTCCAGGGTTTCTTCAGTCCATAGCTCCAGACTCTGGACATTCATACCACAGACATTTTCAAAGACTTAAGAAGCACACCGTCGGGTTTCTTATAGCCATGGCCTTACTTCTTGGTATCTATATTCTACATTAATTGTGTGGAAATTCCTGAAAGAAGCAAGAGATTCAGATTGGCTCTTGGTTTGAGGGTACATACAACCTCACTATATGCCCACTAGGGAGGGGACAGGATGACAGTAGGGGCAGCTTGTCTCCATGGCAGAAGGAGCATGAAGTAGTTTATTCACATTTGGGTAGACCAGAAAGCTGGGACAGAGCCAAAGTTGGGGCTGGGCTACAGACCTCAAGAGCCACCATCAGACCTCAAGAGCCACCATCAGACCTCAAGAGCTTCCTCAAGACCCTGCCTCTCAAAGGTTCCGTGTCCTCCCCAAAGAGTATCACTACACCTCACCTTTTCCAGCCTGTGCCAGCTACTGGTCTCCATCAGCTTATGGCTGCAGCTTCCAATAAAGACACACGCAACTGCATTGACAGCCTGCCTTGATAATTCAGGGTACTCTTCCCCTTTCAGGTTCTTTAATCAAATCACATCCACAATCCACACGC
This sequence comes from Peromyscus aztecus, assembly GCA_902168405.1. Taxonomy (NCBI): domain Eukaryota; kingdom Metazoa; phylum Chordata; class Mammalia; order Rodentia; family Cricetidae; genus Peromyscus; species Peromyscus aztecus. The sequence goes on along the minus strand of CABHPQ010167090.1, from coordinate 13,222 downwards.
CTCCTTAACCCACAAGAAGACACAAATTCCACAGATTAGGACTTGGATATCTTTGGGGGAACATCAGTTCAATTTACATCCATTCATGTGCATTAATCCCTTCGCATGCCTGTACAAGACTATGTGCAAGTTGTTAGAAGCAACAGAGATCCAGTCTATCATATTTGAACTTACAGAGCTGAGGGTCTCATGGGAAAGCTAGAAGGTAAGTCAGTGATTGAAGCTCGTGATGAGAAGGAAGCCAACAATGCTAAGGGGATCTGCTTTTTACACATGCCAGGGAAGGGCAGAGAAATGTACATTCTGACTCCAGTGACAAGTGGGAGTCGGCTGAGGATTCATTAACAGAACACTGTAGTTAACAATACATTAATAGTTACAATATGGTTAACCATATTGACATTTGACTTTTCCTTAGGTACAATCCACTCTTAGTTTTGGATCTTTTATTCTTTTTGGGCCTATTGCCCCTTTTTGGAATACCTTGCCAACCCTTTCTCCTTGTGGAGAAATGTTCTTTGTTCTAGAACTTCTTCCAAGTCCTTTGTGTTTGCGCAGCCCCTGCTACTTCCTTGTTAGAACACTTAACACCTGACTTAACTGCCTGTTTGCCCATGCCCTGCACTGCTCACATGTAGCTCTGTGAAGTCATGGCGCACACCAGAACTCTTCATTATTACAGTCTTGGTTTCCTGTCTTTTAGCGGGACACTGGCGCAGGGTCGGCACCAACAAGGGCTTGTTGAGCAAGTGATAAAATGGATATATCTGAAATTTCAAATGGAGTAAAATTCATTTGGCAAGCCTGAGATTTTTATTGACCTTTGATTAAATATGAAACTTATGATGGTAAAACATTCACCACACACACACACACACACACACAATCTGACATAGGTCAGGCAGATGCATGTTCATGGGTTGTTTATCCATTCCTAGTCATGTGGCTGTCACTTAACATGCTTTGGTCTTATCTATGCTGGCTTGCTTGCTTTTGATTTATAAAACCCATGGTTTTGATGAAAATATTTCTGGAATCTCCATCTGTCTACAGTTCCATGATTCTTGCTATTCCCCAGTCAAACCGTTTTTTTGTTTCTGAATCTCTATCTGTTAGAAATGTCTTTCCTTCCCTTGTATCATTTGGAGAATGCTTAGCAACCCCTTAAGCCACAGCTCACCTATCTTCCACTCCCATGTCTACCCCAAAGCCACAGGACTCATCCTTGCTCCTCTGTCTTCCCAGAACACTTGAAAGTATCACTACTGTAACATACAGCCAAGTGTGCCATGACTATCTGTGTGTTTCCTGGTCCACTTCCCTTCCCGTCCATTCTGTCAGCTGGAATGTAGCTCGATGGAGTGGCTATTGTGTTTTCATACTTCACATTATTAGTATTGAATCCAATTCTCCGGTCAATTAACAGTGATACAATTGAATTCATTATTTTTATCTCCCTCATCCCTATTGCATATAAGCGTTTTGGAATATGGGGTAAGAAGAGTGTTGTCAACATTACAGCAAGTCAGTTATTACTAATGTTAGCACACCACCACACTTTTTCAGTTTACAGGGGGGTTTTCTTCAGCTATGTAAATTCAATCCTAATGGCTACTTAAACATAATTCTCAATATATGGTAAATAACAAATGGGTTTGGCTGGAAAGGGAGGGATAGCTCACCTCTTAGTGGGAAGTAACAGGTATTAACCTTTTTGAGCTACCTGGACCATTTGGTAATTTACTCCTAGTAAATTGCTTAAATAGAACTATAGTGGTCTACAAAGTTACCCGCACATCTTCCTAAAGGTAAGCAATTTACTCTACTCTCCCTTACTGTATTAGTCCTTAATGGCCTCTTTAAATCTTAATGACTTCCCCAGAATGTGGAATGGTTTAGTCTTTTATGGTATTCTAACTAAGCATTTCAAATCAAATCACATTTATTTATTGAGCTCTGTGCAAAGCATGGTGCTTAGCTGTGGGGCACACAAAGATGAGTCAGACATAGTTGCTATCATCAAAAGGGTCTATTTTACTAAGTACACAAGACAGATGCATGATAAATTAAATAATAATACATGATTTAAATAACAATTCAAGAGACTGCTGCAAAGATTTGACTAAGTGATTAATTGACAGATTAATTATTTAGACTACTTGTTCTAGGCATTCTGGAGATCAGAGAGCGTTGTGGAGGAGGAAGTATTTGAATTGGGCCTTCAAATAGAACTGGTAAGTGAGAAGGAATTGCTTTTGCCTGGGACACGAGTGTTGTTTATTTGTTACCTGGTGGGACATGTACCACTAAAAGGGCAGATTCATCACTGGGAAGGAAGCTGACAGCCAACAGTAGGTGACAGGGTCTGGGAAGGCAGTCAGCCTAAAGGAGAGATCCACCTTAAAGGAGAAAGATGTCGGCACAATTGATTGATCAAAAGTAACAATAAATCGTAGCAACAATGGAGTGTAGCAGCTGCACTGGTGGTGGCAGGAACCAAGAACTGTGGAGTGCTGACGGACTGCCAGGCACTTACATATTATCTTATTTCAAGTATTAATATTTCAAATCTCCATTAATTTGTGGACTAGATATTATATTTCCAATTTTGCAGGATATCAAGGTATCAATTCACAAACCATTAGAATCCTCTAGTCCAATGGCATACGGAGTTCTATCCACAAAAGCTACAGTATCTAGGAAGAGGCCCTATTGCCAACTTCCCATCCTCTAAGAATCTAAGAGTTAGACAGGAGTTGTTAGAAGAAGAATTGATTCACAGGAACTTTAAAGCTGGCGTGAATCTCCCATTTATCATCTCTCATTCAGCAGCTCTTGAACTAAACTGCAACACTAAATGGCGTTTGCATCATTTGACATCATAGAGTACGATGCCTTTCTCTTGGACTCTATTGTTTTGCCTGCTCTATCCTTTAGCTCTGAGATCTTGGTCTTGATTCCTGCATCTAGCTTCTGTAATGGTCCTTAGATTTGCTTCCTCTTATCTTAAAACTCAATATTCACTAGTAGACTTCGTTTTGGATCTTGTTTGGACTGTCTCTAATGAGTTCCAATTTTTATTCCCACCCCCAAACCAAGTCTTGCAGGAGCCAGCTCGGTCATCACCCAATACTCTACACACATCTGTTTGAGAGTGCTTTCCTCACTATTCGCTGGGGTAAGGGCTGGGTAGGTTGGTTATGTATGTGTTACTTTTCTTGCTGCTGTGATAAAATACCATGGCCAAAAAGAACTTACATAAGAAAGGGTCGATTTTGGCTCACGGTTCCAGAGGGAGAGAGTCCAGCATGGTGGAGAATGGTGGGGCAGGTTGGCAGGAGCAGGAAACAGAGATCTCATTTCATCTGCACACAGGAAGCTGAAGGAGTGAGAAGAAAGCAGGGCAAGGTTATAAACCCTCAAAGTCCACCCCCAGTGATACGTTTTCTTTAGTGTGGCTCCACCCTCCAAAGGTTCCATAAGCTCCCCAAACGGCATCATCAAGTGGAGACCAAACGTTCAAACCATGAGCCTTTGGGGAACATTTCTCATTCAAAACGCCGTAGGATGCTCAGATGGGTTCAGACATAAGCATAATTAGCTCATTAGGGAATCAATGAGTTTGGCTGGAGCAGAGTAACCAGAAGATAAGCTTGGTGTATTTCACTGGGATCAGATGCAGAAAGACTTTCATCTTGAAATACCTGAAAAATGTAATTTTGAGAAATCATATTTAATAGACGTATAATTTTAAAACCAGTACAGCCATGTGTCTTGGATACACCAAGCCTGGACTATGCATGCAAAGTTGAAGTCACACATGACATCTCTATTGGTTAGACTTTTTGTCCAGTTTTAAGGAATGCAAAAACAACCACAGGATATTTTAGAAAAGTGTTTTTTGAGAGATGATTTTTTTTTGGGGGGATGTCAAGCTTACATGTATACACTGAAGATATCTAGGGCATGCCTCGGATCTACCGAAATGGAAACTCTCTGGCATTAAAGATAATTCACCTCAGGTTTGATTCTCACACCAAAATTTAAAAAAAAGAGGAAGACAATGAAAGTTCATCGTTTAACCATCTGTCAAAATCATAAAAAACTCTTGTTATTCGCTTGATTCTAATAATATTTTTTGTTAGCACTATTACTCATGTTATCATCATTATTGTTTTCTCATTATTATACAAACCCCGTGATTATATATTGACTTTACTTTTTATTCTAAGTCACAGCCTCTTCAGGTCACAGCTGTGATCCTCTGCCCTTCTGTTTGTTACCTCCTGAGTTTTGCTTTCTCTGCGGCACAGACTGTGGCCACATGGTTTCTACTGACTCGCTTCTCTGCTTTTCTCTGGATTTCTGCCTGCTCCGTGATTCTGTTGTCTGCAGAGCAGCTGGTGCACAAGGGTTTAAATCACAGATTAGTAGATTGCTGCACAAGATAATTCTCATAGCTTTTATTTGTTTTTATTTTCTAGCCTCATGAATAATTTTAATATTTGTAGGATTACAGAAGAAATAAAACTGTGATTTGTATATCCTGAGTTTTATAGCTGACACCACATACTCTATCATGTTTCCTTTATGTTCCCCAACTTTATTCTCCAATGCTGTTTATGCCCTGCATTTAGACTCCCTGTGGGAGATAACTTGACTTACTTAGTTACTTTTCTGAGAGGAGTAGTACTGCTGGCAGAGATAACACCATACAGGCCACCACCAGATTCCAGTCAGACACTCCTCCCAGGTCCATCTAACTGAGCTTAGGTTGGTAGTCACCTGCCCAGCACAATTACCTGCTGGGAACATCTACAGCAGGCACTCAGCAAATACATGTTGGGAGCCTATTGCATTCCAGATGAGCTCCTTGTCTTGGGCAAGAGGATGTTCCTGCTTGCTTGGATCTTGCCTTCAGTTGGAAGAGCACAGTAACAAACACTGTGAGATCAATTAGTGATTAGGGGCTTAAAGAAAATTGTTAAGAGCAGCAGACACCTGCCCTTAAAACAAAGGAAACCATGGACCAGTCAAGAGGTTGGAACATTGAAAATCTCCATCCAATCTGTTGTCATATTATTATTCAGTAATTTGGGGCTTTGGGAAGTGGTCTCTTATGGGCTATAGTTTAATATAACATTGCCTGACTCAGATATTTAGATTCGCTGGGAGGTTGGTCCTGTTCCTGCAAGGAACTGACTTTCTGCTCCCTGACTGGGTGTTTGTCACCGTGGACTTGGAGTGAATGACAGGATTCAGCATATTCCCAGAGTCATGCACTACTGTTTTCTATTTTACAGAGACTGGATGTAGAATAAAAGTTCATGAATATTTATTCCAAGTGCTGGCTAAAATCAAGGCAATAAAGTTGGCTGGAGGATTCCATAGATATCAAACAATCACTGGCCTGAGCTTCTTCAGACTAAATCATCAATTATGTGCTGGATTCCTTGAGAAGCCATGTATTATTATTTATGGCAGGCATGTCAATTGATTGTCATGGGCTCTCCTTTAAAAGACAAGAAGTCTTTATTCACAGGCCCCTGTTTTCTCACACAGGATAGGCACTATTAGTGCTCCCATGTTCATGAGGCAGGGAAAATTATTTTACATGTGTCATGATGGTCATAGTACAGGATAATTTAAATGGATAATTATTTTTGAATACTAACTGTTAAACATATTTCTAGGATCATGAAGTTTCTAGTCAAAAAGTATGGCTCCTTTCAATAGGATATTCAAAATTTATATTCTGTGGCATCTTTTCTACTGACAATTTTGTGAACATCTACAGCAGGTCCTCAGCAAAAATATGTTGGGAGCCTATTGTGTTCCAGATGAGCTCCTTGTCTTGGGCAAGAGGATGTTTCTGCTTGCTTGGATCTCGCCTTCAGTTGGAAGAGCACAGTAACAAACACTGTGAGATCAATTAGTGATCGGGGCTTAAAGAAATTTGTTAAGAGCAGTAGACAAGATGGCACATGAAGAATGGTGCTCGAATGTTCTCTAACTAGGATACCCACAGGACATAAAAATTCAAGCTGAGACCTGGATGGAGAACAATAGAGAATTTATTTAATGGCAATAAGAATATATGTTAGTATTACACTTTGGTATCATTTGTGGAAAGTTGAGGCCATGTATACCCTGTGGCCCTGGAACTCTTCACTCAGGTACACACCCAACAATACAAGGACCTGCTAACACTCACCTTGTCTTATACACGAGAACTATGTACATTCTTAGCGATGGTGCGATATTTGCACTGTCATTAGGATGATGTGCGACACCAACAGAGTGGCATTTGGATGTGTTGTACAGTAGCTCTGACTGATACTGCGTTATTGCTCCAAATTCCCACACTGTTTCAGTTTTATAAATCGCACACTGTCAACAGTCCAGATGTTCCAAAAAAAAAAAAATCAATGCATGTATAACTTTTGTTAGGTCACATATAGAACTTGCCAATTACAGTGAGCAACTTACATCTATGTACTATTTAAAATACAGTGTGAAGCAAGACGCAGCAGAACACCTGGCGTTTCTACACGGTCCAAGGAGGAGGCAATTGGGTTGCAGGGAGAAGTCTAGCGGGACATTTGAAAACGAACAAGGTGGGGATTGCTAGCTCTCCGTGTCAGCAGGTTCCGCGTCTGTAGATTCAACCAAATGTTGATTGTAAAGTATTCTGAAAAAAAAATTGAATAAAATATAATATTTTCCCCCTTGTCATTAGTCCCTAAACAGCAGTGTAGCAACTATGTCACATTTACGCTCTACCAGGGATTGTAATCTAGAGATTCTTGAAGCACATAGGAAGGTGTGGGTAGTTCATGGGCAAATGCTATGACATTTTACGGCAGATGCTAGAGCCTGGCTTTAGATGTGTGCCAGGGGCTCTGGGACATTCTTGCTGAAACTAGGGACAACTGTTAATGTTTGGCATGGAGAGAGAAGAGGCTATGGGGGCGTTGACAGTGTCTATTCACCTGCGTGGTAAGTTCCCATCCCTTCAACATCCGAGTTACACCTGAATGGAACTTCCTCTTGGGAGGCTGCACTGAGATCACATTGTTTATCTGGGGCATTTAAGTATCTGTTATATTTTCCAGAAAAGAAACAACTTATACTAGCATGGTGGCATATGCCTGCCTGTACTCCCAGCACTGGAAACGTTGAAGGAGAAGGATCATGAATTCCGAAAGTAGCCTTGATTATGTAATGAAACTTTTATCAAAAAAAAAGGAAGTTCTTAAAAGCTCAATCCATGTATAAACTGTGGGACTTGTGCAATATAATGAAATATCAAAGCTTACACTTGGGAACTTAAAATATGAAGAAAAACAGCTATCAATTAGATATTTTAAAAATTAATAATATTGTAATGTGGTTATTAAACACAAATGTGATTTTTATATACCTAGGCAAAGATATTTCATTTTCTTATTTTTTTGTTCTCTCACTCAGTATTATTTACTTGTGAAAGATACTGGTGAGTAATTTTATTTTACCTTAAAGCACATGCAAAGGTGATCTACCTGTATTAGCAATAGGAACAAAAATATAATTTTTATAACAATATCCTTTATACTGAACATGCCTTAAGGCACTTTACAGAGTAAATACTGGTAGTGAATAACACTGAGCAAATTTTGCTATTGTTATACATTTAAAACTATACATATCAAATAAGGAAACATTGACCTGAATATAAGTCTTCCATATTATTATTAATATGCACTTTCCAAGCTGACTGGGTGTGCATATATAATAGGATTCCATGCTGAAATAATAAAGGTCACCGACCATAAAAAAGATGCACCTGTCTACTCACCTCCTTGTGATTATGATCACATTTATGCTAATACTGGAGCGCTCACGTCTAAGGCTGAGGGGTTGGAGATTTGTTGCATGCTGTGACTGACAGCTATTGATTTACTGAGTAACTTAATACTCACTCGCACGGTGTGCAGGGCACTGCACAGCAATCTCATTGCAAAGGAAAACCTTGCATTGCATCCCCCGCTGGAGGACTTGTAGTCTCAGTTTTTCCTGTGTGTGTGGATCTGGGTGCTCACATGTGCACATTTGTTCATATGCCCTGCATCTGTTAGTTATAGATCATCACCCAAAGTGATAAAATCTGTCAATAGCCCTTAGTCACACTTGGTCTCCTTATGGCATCTCAACTGTAGAATTTGAAGGTTGCCAAGACAATGCTGAACTCTATTGCATTAGGGGACTCTGTTGGGCAGAATAGACTATGATATTCTCAAATTAAATATTATACACATTTACTTGGGCAGGCCACTTGGCCTTCAGTAAGGCCAAATCTAGGGCAGACATAAAAACTTCAATCATAAAATTATGATATGAATTACCATAAAGGGCAGAAAGACCTAAAACTGAAGGAATTGCTTGGACAAAAGTTAGACAGCTAAAGGACCATCATTTTTCTATGGTAGCAGACATGAGTAGTGAGGAGGTGTCTGAGGGGCTGGATACATAAACTAAAGGCAAGAACTGCACGCCACGAAACAGTCTTCTGACCTGTACTGACTTGTACAGTCTCCTGAACTTGTACTTCCTCCCATGGGGGTGGTCCGGATTAGCTCTCTTATTCGGGGTTGGATGTGTAGGTTCTATTTGTGCCCTTAGAATAGCAGCCCAGGAAACAAATGAGGCATTTCTTCACACAAGAAGAAATGGAAAGGGCCTTTCCCTAGGTTGCTGCTCTGGGGAAGCTCAGCCCTGGAAACCGTGTAGGACATATTCTGACAGCCACTACATTAACTCTCTGCTGGGAAGAGCCAGCATTTGTATTTCAGCAGGTCCGCCAGGACATTCTGATTCAGGGGAAAGTTTGGGGCTACTGTTTTAGAAGTACCAGTTCCTAATAGAGGTGGTAGATGGCTCTACTTTAACAGTCTATCAACAAGGTGAAAACCAGTAACATTTGAACGCAAGTACTAATGGTAAGAGCAGTATCTTAGTTACTTTTCTTTTTCTTTTTTCTTTTCTTTTTTTTTTTTTAATTTTTTGGAGCTGAGGACCGAACCCAGGGCCTTGTGCTTGCTAGGCAAGCGCTCTACCACTGAGCTAAATCCCCAACCCCTTAGTTACTTTTCTAATGCTATGAGATACCATAATTGATGCAACTTAGAGAAGGTTTTTGAGGGTTCACGGTCTCAGAGGGCAGCGAGCAGTCAGGCATGGTGCTGGAGCGGGAGCTGAGAGCTTGCATCTTGAGACACAGGCACAAAGTGGGGAGTGGGGGAGGAGGGAGAGAGAGAAAGAGAGACAGGGAGACAGAGACAGAGAGACAGAGACAGACAGAGAGAGACAGACAGAGAGACAGAGACAGAGAATTGATAATGCCTTGGGCATTTCAAACCTCAAAGCCCACCCCCAGTGACTCCAGCAAGACCATATCTCCTAATCCTTCTTAAACAGTTCCAACAACTGTGGGGACATTCAAGTATCTGAGCCTATGGAGGCCATTCTATTACTAACCACCACAGCAGAACTTAGTGATAATTCAGGGATCAATGGACTGTCCCGTGGGATGGTAGTAAATGTAGCACTGTGCTATAACATCTGGAGAGACTCAGCATTCATTATTGCCAGGATCCTGCCAGCCTCCAGGGAACAGTTGTGAGTTCGAATTTCAGTGTGGTTTCCGAGTAGATCAGGTGGGATTTTGGAATTCAGAAAGCCAAGTGGGAGCTTTTCGAACATTCAAAAGACGTAGATCTGAGAAGAGATATTGAAGCCTTTCTTGTTTGTGATAATGGGGTCATAAAGTTGCCTAGGAAAGCTGGAAGGGTGCTCATATCTCTAGAAGAGTATACAAAGAGTAATACAGAACTGTAATTTATATTTTTGTTGAGCTTGGCTTTGAATATTAAAACCCTAAATATTTTTTATAGTCTGTTCAAGGAGCAGCATCCTGACTCGCAATGCCCCTGAAGTCATGCTGTCATCTCTTGGATGATCTGTCCAGTGGACCTGTCAAGGAAGGAACTGATCCTTCTGCCTGGAGGCAGCCAACTGGAGCCTACAGCACACGCTCAGCTGAAACACGCTGCTTTTATTCTCTTATAAAAATAGAACTAAGGTCAATGTCACCTTCAGGAAGGACCCCTGTCATGCTTAGGCATGACATATATTGTGACTTAACGTTTTAGAAAAAGTGCCACATCTTAAGGGTGTTATTAAATCTGGTATAAAACAGTGCAAAGCTTGGGCCAGGAAAGATTGAAGAGATGAGGTGTCTTTATAGACAGTTTCAGTTGCCTTTATTTTTAAATACTTTTTAAAAATTTCTTTATCTTCTAAGGGAAAATTGGAGAACAAAAATTAATTCTCATACTTCAATTATAAAGCCACAACAGATGTTAAAGAAAATGTTATTGCAAAGGCTGGCACCGCTATATTGTGTTTTACATTCTCCTTAATTTCTCGCACCGCCACCCCCCCAGTGAAGAATACATTACATCATCTCCATGTTAAAGAACTGCAGGAGAATATAGAATTCTCAATAAAGTTTTTGAAACAGTGGAAGCAGCTATACTCATAAATCCGTGGTGCTTAAAATGATCATGAGCTGTAAAATCTTCCTTTAATGGTTCTGAGCATGTAAATGAGAACAGAATTTGTTCTAAGCAAATTACTTCTCTACTGGCACTTTCTCAGTGGGGCTGTTGGATATTCTGGCCATCTATAAGTGCCTTCATGCTACAGCATGGAATAAGATAGCTGTTTCTTTATCCAAAATCTAGATTATCTCACGAGCACTAATATTAGCCTTCATCAGAATCACAGAATCTCTAGGCCACAGCATATCACTGAATAGTTCTGATTTTAAGTGTGGCTGGGATCCCAAACCAACCTAATTTTAAGTTTTAATGTGGAAAAATTTTTGTTTATGTTTATGTACGTATTACATACCACCCCTGTAAGTTTTGATTCAGTTTGTCTATGGAGATGTATTGTTGTTAGCGGGTTTAACAACCACTTATGTATTTTCCCTGTGTACTATTTATAACTATCAATGCGTGGTTGGTCTGTGTATGCACATAGTTATATAAAATTAGATAATAAATATATTCTGAGGTAACTACACAAGCTCTACAATATTTGGCAAGGTAAGCAGGAATATTTTAAGGGCCAATTACTTAAATGTAAAAAAAAAAGTCTCAAGCTGAGGGTGTCTGGGGTTGTGGTTAATAGGTGTGGTGGTATGAATAAAAGTGACCCCCAGAGGCCCACAGGGAGGGGAAGAATTAGGAGGTGTGGCTTTGTTGGAGTAGGTGTGGCCTTGTTGGAGGGAGTTTGTCACTGGGGGTGGGCTTTGAGATGCTCTCAGATGCTCAAGCCATGCCCAGTGTTGGCATTCCCTTCCTGCTGCCTGTGGATTCAGATGTGGAACTCCCAGCTCCTTCTCCAGCACCATGTCTGCCTACATGCCACCACGCTTCCCACTATGATGATAATGGTTAAACCTCTGAACTGCAAGCCAGCCCAATTAAATGTTTTTCTTTATAAGAGTTGCCGTGATGTACACCAGATGGGGTCCCAGAGCTGAAGGAGAAGTAGACACAAGCCCCCCATCTCCAAATCAGAAGCTATCTCCAATAGATAACCCCTTACAAATGAAAATTTAGTTTTCTCCAAGGGAATCTCACGGCAGAAACAGAGTCCCCTTGAGGGAAGGATGCATGTCCATCAGTAGATGGCCAACAGAAAATGAGCTCAAAGGCATCTTTGGAGGTTCCTTGTCTCAGAATGTTGTGTCAGGTTGTTGGGTTTTTGTTGTTGTTTAATCTTGTTTGTATTTATATATTTTCCTCTCTTTTTACACTACAGGTTCTTTGTGTATCTATTATGGTTTCCAGGTGAGTGTTTTTATGGGATTCCTGAGTGTGGAAAGGAGTATCTCTCTGCATCCGTTTCTTGTGCCTTTTCTTGGGCTCTTTTCCTTCTGTTTTTTTTTTGTTGTTGTTGTTGTTGTTATTGTTGTTGTTGTTATTTGGGTTTTTATTTTTATTATTATTTGGTTTGTCTTATTCTGATGTATTAGTTTTTGTTTTATCTTATTATATTTTATTTTACTATTATCCCTTAGAAGCCTGTTTGTTTTTTAACGAGAGACAGAAAGGGATTGGGTTTGGATGGGAGGGGAGGTGGCATGGGACTGGAAGGAGGAGAGGGAGGGGAAACTGTTACCGGGATACATTATGTGAGGAAAAAAATAAAAATAAAGGCAAAACAACAACAACAACAACAACAACAACAACAGCAACAACAACAAAACCAGTTGCCGTGGTCATGGTGCCTCTTCACAGCAATAGAAACACTAAGACAGTGGGAACTGGAGCCAACCTGGATCTCCTCATTTCAGCCTGATCTCCTCAAGCTGTGCCATAGCAAAAGCTGCCAGCCTTTGGGATCTTTCTTCTTTAGAAGAGTGTGAACAAGGTAATATCTTCAGACTGCTTCCAGTGAGAGTGGAAAGAGAGAGGAGCAAGCTCTTCCCTCCCTCTCTCCTTCCCTCCCTCCCTCCTTCTCTCCCTTTCTTTCTGCTTTCCCTTTTCCAGAACAACCCAGTAGCCTAACATTTAGTGAAGTGATAGCAAAGCTGACACAGAGGTTATGTTTAGACTAGTTGTTCCTGGCCTGATGGTGTGCAAGGAATCCCAGAGGATACACGTATGGGATTCGGAGAGCCTGCAAAGCTCTGGATTCTAACAATTGCACCAAGGATTACTTTTCCAGCATTTGTTTTTGGCAGACATTTATAAACCACAACAAAATCCTGATCTTTTTCTGAGGCAGAATAAGCTTACCCAAATTACCAAGCACAATACAATATGCTTTACTTAAAGTCTACTGATTGAAATATCAGCCTTATGCAACAAGACAAAGCAGCAACAACAAGGTTCATCAATAGTACATCTAGAATTGTGCCTGCATGGGGAAGATGCCAGCAAAGATAAGCATCGTGTTCTCCACATGCTTCCCTAATTATTTTCATTGGTATAAACCAAAGGTGATCCTGTAGCTTGCAACCAAAGAGCTCCAGAGAATGTGGCAAAATTTCTGGGGGAAAAGATTCAAAAATACTCAAGTTGATGATCCTTAAGTTTTAAGAAACTGGGATGAGGTCTGGCAGTTTTAGGAGGTGCTGGTGAGCAGAGAGCTGCAGATCGGTGCTGCC
>CABHPQ010167089.1:7097-48558 GCA_902168405.1 Peromyscus aztecus | reverse complement strand
GGGGGGAAGGGGAGGGGGGCGGGAGGGGGGAGAACAAGGGAATCCGTGGCTGATATGTAGAACTGAATGGTATTGTAAAAATAAATAAATAAACAGATAAATAAATAAATAAATAAATAAATAAATAAATAAAAGAATAGCTTTGAAAGAGAAGAAGGAATTGGCTCAGCACACAGGCCCAAAGTTGGCACTTACAGAAGCTTTAATGTAGGAATTTAAAGTCAAATGGGACAAAAATGGGAACATCATTTTTAAAAATGACATTCTTCACTCTGTAAGAATAACTTCAGGTAAGAAAAACTAGAGATTAAGAGCATTAAATAAGCTGAGAACAGAAGATCACTCCTAATGAAATTTGAGAAAGATACTTGGAATTTTGTCAAAAGGGGTTCATAATAAAAAAGTCAATTCAAATGTTGCACAAGTTTAAGCAAGTTTTGAGTTCCTAAGCAGAAGTAAATGGTATAATCAAATTGAACAATATATATATATTGAAATATACATATATGTATATATATATATATATATATATATATTTCCTACTTTTCAGGAGTAGACACTCATGGAGTTACTACATGGACCTGATAAACTCCAAAATACTTTATGTGCACTATTTTCATAGACTTAGTTCTCTAAATTATTTTTCATATGTATATATATATATATATATATGGATATTGTATTAAATAAGATACAAATACTCTTAAAAGCATCACTTTTCCCTAAAAATATGCCACCCACTTCTGAACAATCTACCCCCACAGTCACTCTCTCTCTCTCCTTCTGAAGTCATAAATTTCTGGTTATTCTCCAATTTTGTCTGTCATAGTCCTTAAGAAAATTCAGCATTTACCTTGAGAATTATCCAACATCCGGACATCTTGGCCATTTGACATACCTCCCTTCATTTTTACATGACTGTTCCTAGTCTTTGTCAATATCTATCTCTTAATTGAAAAACACTGACCTGTACTGGCACAAGAGGTTCTCCACAGCAAATCACTGTCTTTTGGAATATCACTAAGAATTAAGAAATAGAAGTATCATGCTTAAATAGTGACTTATGGTTTACAGACCATCCTTTTCCGCATTGCCCCTTAGACGCTTCCTGTGTTATCTCTCATCCAGTAAATGCTCACAACCTTAAGTTCATATCCTTGAATCTTAACTACACCTGGGCATCTTTGCCATATTCTATGCAAGTCACAAATTACAGCTTTTTGAACAGAAAGTGTGTATCCATCAGCCATTTTATTGGCAAACAAAGGTAAACAAAAGGAAAAGAAGGAAAGGAAGGTAAAGAAATTGCCACTGTTACAGTGATGGACATGTGGCTAGAAGAGGGGAAACCTGGTTTTAGAATGAACAGTTTTCATGTTGCTACCAAGCTGGCTAAGTTGTTCTGTGGTGAGTCCTCAGAACTCAGTTTAAGGTCTGAAAGACTTCTTTAATTCACAGAATTAGACATTTGATAGACACTCCAAACATTTTGATTCAATGTCTGATTGTTTTTAATCCAACTATTTCAATAAGAAACATCTTTGCCCTTATTTGTTGCTATCCATAATCTCAAAATATCAAAAATACAATTAAAGAAAGAAATATCTTGTGCAGGTAATTACAACAGCTGTGAGTTCATGTGCGCAACAGCCAGGGTGTGTCCAGAAGACAATATTTCACAATGTTCTCCATCCTTGGAGATACTGACAATTGGTGACTGAGTGGGGGAAATCACTGTCTTTTTTGGGGATTGGCTACTGGGAGGTTGCCATACTCCAGTGAATGGCCTCGAACCCACGTACATTTAGTCAACATTAATTCAACCAGTGGGTTAAAGTTGAATGAGCAAACAAACAAACAAATACATAAATAAACATTAAGTTGGAAAGGAGACATGGGGAATGTTTCAGGTGGGGTTGGAAGGCAGAGTGGAGGATGCATGTTATCAAAATTTATTTTGTACATGTATGAAATTTTCAGAGTAAATAAAAATATTATTATTAAAAAGAAATGTGTGGGAGGCCAGCTCTCACCTTTTAAAGGGTTCCTATGAGGAAGAGAGAGGGATATGAAACTTTTAGATAGAAAGATAGTGGAGAGGAGACAGATAGAAACACA
Organism: Peromyscus aztecus; assembly: GCA_902168405.1. Classification (NCBI taxonomy): domain Eukaryota; kingdom Metazoa; phylum Chordata; class Mammalia; order Rodentia; family Cricetidae; genus Peromyscus; species Peromyscus aztecus. Next base: position 46,440 of record CABHPQ010167089.1, on the reverse strand, counting down.
GGATAGCTTCAGGAGGACCTGGAACAAAATCCACCAGCCCATTCTGTCTCTTCAAAATGGCTTTTTATAGCAATGCCAAGGGGCAGGGCAAAATACCTCCCCTTTGCTAGATCAAAGCACACCATATAGCAAAGTGTAGACCCTTGCCAACACCTGGTAACCACACCCGTGGTCTAATCATTCCCCTATGCAGCCCTGCTGGGTAAAGCAAGCTCAGATCTTACTAGGAAACCTCTGTGGGTCTCATAGAAATGTCGAAGCAAAATACTGCATTAATTGCTGCTTAAGAAGAAATGTTTGATTTCTCGTGACAAAGAGATATCCTGAAACTCAAGATTATATTGAAGTGTCTGTATATATGTGCTATGTAAAACACAGATCTTTCTTTCACTGCCAGTCTGTTAGCAATTCTTTTCCTTAGTTGTTCATTCAACACAGGCTTATTTGGAACCCACTTTATGCCATACACTGAACAAAATTCCGGGGATATGACAAAGACACAAGATATTACAAATTTGAGTCTTGTACTAGTGGTAGACAGAAAATTCAAACAAGAATAGAAAGAAGCTCAGGGCAGTTACTATTTATGCTAGAAGTATTTTAAGAGTGCAAAAATGACATCAGCTAGTATAATATAAAGATATTCTGAAAAAAAAACTTCATAAAGAAAAGACATTGACTTGAACCAAATATGAACATCAGCTAGCAAGCCCAGGAAGGGTTAGGAGTAGAGTGAGGAGTGTGAGCCAGCATGTAAGAACAGGTGCACTTACAGAGTGAAACAAGACTACTTTGACTAGAGAATATGTTGGTGGGATGAGAGGGGTTTATGGAAATCTATAACGAACTGTTGAAAATGTTCAGCACATTACTGATAATTAGAGACAATTTTGGCAAAATCGTTTGATGGACTTAGATCTGGATTTAGGTTTGATCTTTTTTATATACCTTTCTACCACTGTATTGATTACTGGACCTGCTTAAGTTAATCTTACTGAATGAAGACACTTCTCTCATAATGTGTATGCTGTATCTATCATAGATTTTGAGGGAGAAAGGTCAATTTTTTAAAAAATACATTTAAATTTTTTAACATTATATTTGCATCATTTCCCCCTACCCTTTCCTCTCCCTAAACCCTCCCACATACAACACTGCTTTCTTTCAAATTCATGGTTTCTTTTTATTTAATTGTTACACATGCATGCACCCCCCACACAATTTTAAGTACATTAATACAACCTGTTCAGTCTGTATAATGTACTTGTAAGTATACATAGATTTTAAAATACTTCATAGACATTTCTTAATGAATTCACCTAGGAACTTTGTATTTATTATTTAAATATTAAAGCTAGAGAAACACAATAATCTTCAAAGTATAATGACTCTAGGGGAAGAGACAAAAAATAAAGGTACCAACTAATTTGCCCTAATTGTATGTGCCCTGGGAGGATGATTAGTGTAACACGAGCAACCGTCTAGGAGGAAACCACAGTGGCTCTCTAAGGAGCAGAAGCTGCAAGCCAAGCATATTTTATACCCCAGAAGATAGAATCTACTCTAAGGTAAGAATCTATTAGCTAATTTTAAAAAACAAGAACAAAAGCTCAGGATGTTGCCTCTGCTCTTTTGCAGAAGACGTTGGGTTATGCAGTCCTCAGAGATTCTCGATGTGGCAATTAACTCTCAAGTCTGGTTGTTAGACCCATAGAGAATACTTGAGTCAAGTCACATGAGGAGCAGTTCCAACAAGACACAGGACATGAGTGCTCCATTTGTCAGTGGTTATGGGAAGACTTGGTTTCCTGGCTAACTCCTCTTCCTCCTCACCTGCTCCTCTTCTGACTCTCATCTTTCTTTTGTTTTGCTAATCCTTTCGTCAGCATTTGCTAATTGTATGAAGTAATAGGTTTTAATATGACATTTTTTAATGTTTCTAGAAAGAAACTTTTTATTCTGAGTTTTTCTTCTTTATCCTTAACCAGCTTACTTTCATAGTTAAAATCTCTCTCTCTCTCTCTTCTTTTTTTCATAAAATAATGGTGTAAGAAAATGGCAAGTTTTAAAACTGTTTCCATTTGTTATTGACAATATTGTGTCATCCTCTGGGGGAAAAAAAAACTATTTTAGATATTCTACATGAAGTGCTGCAGTCTAGGAATCAATGACTAGAATCTTGGTCACCCAAGTACAGGATGAGCAGGACAAGCTGCCGAGCCTCAGAGCAAACCATCACTCTCAAGTTCTGACCATGGCACCATGAGTTTAGGATGAAATAAATCTTCCCTCACATGACCATGATTAGGATACCACAGAAATTAGCCAGAAGAACCCAATCTGCATTTGGACAGCAACTCCAGTAGTGTTGGCAGCCACCAAAAGCCATTAGATAAACAGGAAACTGGAGCAATTGGGGAATAGCAACTATGAAATCACCCTAATATATTTGATTCCTGCCCAATAAGCTTTCAAAAATTAATTAACAAAGATTAATAGCCTGGATGTACTAGTCAATGAAGGGTTACTTTGTGCTTCCCCCAACACACACACACACACACACACACACACACACACACACACACACACACTTTAAGGCAGGGTGTCTAACTTGAGGCCCCACAGACACCATGTGTCCCAGGATAGCTATGAATGTGGCTTAACATGTTTATAGATGACAATGTCCATGTGTCAATGTCAATAGGTACACCCCCAACTTTAAGCTGTTTGGAGAGAGCTCTTGCTTTAAGCAAGTTTTTTTTTTTAATTTTTAATTTATCTATTTATTTTATATTCTGGCTGCAACCCCCCCCCCCTCAGTCCTTCCCTCCCAGCCTCTCTCCTCCATACCCTCCCACTGTCCAATATCCTCCTCTTCTGTCTCCATCCAGGAAAGAACAGGTCTCCTGTGAGTAGCAATAAAACACGACATATCAAGTTGCAATAAGACTAAGTACCTCCCCATGTATTAATGCTGGGCAAGGTGACTCAGTAAAAGAAGTAGGGTCCCAAAAGCCAGTAAAAGAGTCAGGAACAGTCCTGTTTCTGCTGTTAGTAGTCTGATAAGTGGACCAAACTACACAACTGTAACATATATGCAGAGTGCCTAGGGCACTCTCATGCAGGCTCCCTGGTTGGTGCTTCAGTCTCTGTGAGCTTCTATGAGCCTGTTACTAGATTGTGTGAGCCTTCCTGTGGTGTCCCTCTATCTCCTATACTCTTTTCTCCTCTCTAGCCAAGGAAGTGAAAGACCTGTATGATGAGAACTTCAAGTCTTTGAAGAAAAGAAATTGAAGAAAATATCAGAAGATGGAAAGATCTCCAATGCTCATGGATAGGTAGGATTAACATAGTAAAAATGGTCATCCTACCAAAAACAATCTACACATTTAATGTAGTTCCCATAAAAATTCCATAACAATTCTTCGTAGACCTTGAAAGGACAATTCTCAATTTCATATGGAAAAATAAAAAATCCAGGCTAGCTAAAGCAATTCTAAACAATAAAAGAATTTCTAGAAGTCTCACCATTTCTAATTTCAAATTATACTGCAGAGCTATTATAAGACGAATTGCTAAATGGTTTTATTAACAAAAAGAAACCTGGAGCCATATATTGGGGGGAATCCTGAAAGATCAGAGAAGCATAACAAGCCATAGCTAACCTCACCTTGCCAACTCCTCAGCCTATCCCGTTTCTACAAATCTTCAGACTGAAAGCCTCTGAGCCCTCACTCAAATGGATCTCAGCTGAACTTTTCAAAAAGCTAAAAGCTTAAAAGCCTCTAGTTCCTGGTCCTCAGGCCTTATATACCTTTCTGCTTCCTGCCATCACTTCCTGGTGTGTGTGTCTTTCTCAAGCAAGACATGAGATCTCAAGTCCTGGGACTAAAGGCGTGTGCCGTCATATCTGCCTCTGTTTCTAGTGTGGCCTTGAGCTAAGAGGCCATTAATGCCTCTGGAATGTCAGGATTAAGGATGTGTGCCACCACTGTCTGGCCTATATGTCTAATCTAGTGGCTGTTCTGTTCTCTGACCCCAGATAATTTTTATTAGGGTACACAATATATTGGGGGATATAATATACCACCACAAGCTATAGTAATAAAAACTGCACGATAATGCCATAAAAAAGACACATTAATCAATGGAATCTAAATGAAGACCCAGATGTAAACCCTCACATCTATGGACACCTGATTGCCAACATAGCAGCCAAAATTATACAATGGACAAAAGAAAGCATCTTCAACAAATGGTGTTGGTCTAAGAGGTTTGTCAGCATGCAGAAGAATGAAAATGGATCCATTTTTAGCACACTGCACAAAACTCAAGTTCAAGTGGATCAAAGACCTCAACATAAATCCAGATACTGATAGAAGAGAAAGTGGGAAATAATCTCAAACATGTTGGCACAGGAGACAACTTCTTGACTAGAACACTGATAGCACAGGCAATAAGGTCAACAATTAATAAATGAGACCTCATGAAATTGAAAAGTTTTTGTAAGGCAAAGGACACCATCAATAGGACAAAATGCAGCCTACAGAATGGGAAAAGATCCTCACCAACCCGACATCCAGCAGAGGGCTGATTTCCAAAATATACAAAGAACTCAAGAAATTAGAAATCAACAAACCAAATAATCCAATTAAAAATGGGGTGCAGAGAATTGTCAACAGAAGAATCTCAAAGGGCAGAGAAACACTTAAGGAGATGTTCAACATCCTTAGCCATCAGGGAAATGCAAACCAAAACCACTCTGAGATTCTATCTTATACCTGTCAAATCAAAAACACAAGTGACAACTTATGCTGGAGAGGATGTGGAGAAAGAGGAACACTCTTTCGTTGCTGGTGAGAGTGCAAATTTGTACAGCCACTTTGGAGGTCAGTGTGGTGGTTTCTCAGAAAACTGGGAATCAATCTACCAAAGATATATACCCAAAGAATGCTTAATCATACCCAAGGACATTTGCTCAGTTATGTTCATAACTACTTTATTTGTAATAGCCAGAACCTGGAAACAACCTAGACATCCCTCAACTGAGGAATGGATAAAGAATATGTGGTACATTTACACAATGGAGTATTTTTCAGCTGTTAAAATCAAGAACACCAGGAAATTTGAAGGCAAATGAATGGAACTAAAAAAAAAAATCATCCTGAGTGAGGTAACCCAGATGAATAAAGACAAACACAATATGTACTCATGCATAAGTGAATATTAGCTGTAAAATAAAGGATAACTAGGCTACAATCCACAGACTCAGGAAGACTATGTAACAAGAAGTGTTCATGGGGGGCAGGAGCCAAGATCTCTCTGGGAAGGGAAAATAGAGGAGATTTCATGAGTGGACTGAAAGCAGGTGGGATGGGAACATGAGCGATCAGGTTGGGGGGAAGAGGGAGAGTGCTGAGGGCTAATGGTGGGGGGAGAATTTCAGGGTTGGGCTAAAGCCTGGCATAGGGGAATCTCCCAGGAGTCTACAGAGAGGACCCCAGTTTAGACTCCTAGCAATAGTGGATAAGTAGCTTGAACTGGCAGTCTCATATGACATTTCTATTTAAGCATATGGTGTGCTTTGTTGAGTTACAGAATATTTTTGAAACAGGGTTTCATTATGTAGTCCAGTCTCACCTCCAATGAATCCTGTAGCCTTTGCCTCTGTGGTTCAGGAATTAGAGGAATGTATTGCTAAAATCCTGCCCAGATCTTGGAACACTGTTCAAGTGTGCTTATGACCCAGTAATTTGGAACTGTAGTTTTCATTTTTCCTTCTTTGGTCACTGGGTACTGCAAACATTCTGATTAGGGTAGGTCAGGAGCCTCTTCTAAAATATTAAAAATTTTCATTAGCTGATTAGAAAGTAAGTTAATTCCAAAACATCAATGACAAGGAAAATATCTTTTGTGCAAAATAGATTAATTTCAATAGTTTTCTAGGGAGGGACAGAGAAAGGTGTTATAAAAACGACTCAATTGCTTAAAAATCTTGAAAGTTGTTTTCTTTTTATTATATTTGTTTAGAAATAAAAGAATCTAAAATATTTTCTATGCATATCTCTGCTCATGTCAATTTGAGTCTTCATATTGAATTTTAACACAGACTTAAATAATGATAAATATGCTTTTCAAAATAAAGGCATCTCACAATCAAATAGTCACATGTGCTAGATGAAAAATATTTATTTATTTGTGCATAACCAAGCAACCATACAAGCAAGTGCTGTGGGATGTTCTGTATGGCAAATGTGTTGCTAATAAAACACTGATTGGCAGTGGCTAGGCAGGAAGTATAGGCGGGGCTAACAGAGAGAATTAAAAGAACAGGAAGGCAGAGGGAGTCACTGACTGCCAGCTGCCAGCCAGGACAAGCAGCATGTGAAGATGCCGGTAAGCCACGAGCCATGTGGCAAGGTATAGATTTATAGAAATGGACTAATTTAAGATATAAGGACAGTTAGCAAGAAGCCTGCCATGGCCATACAGTTTGTAAGCAATATAGGCCTCTGTGTTTACTTGGTTGGGTCTGAGCGGCTGTGGGACTGGCAGGTGAAAGAGATTTGTCCTGACTGTGGTCCAGGCAGGAAAACTCAAGCTACAAGTAAGACACATTAAACCAGTGAAAATTAATGATAAATGCAAAAACAGTAAATAATAAATCATTTTAGTATAATTAGGGAGTAATAGCTTACACTCATGTATGCTGTCATCAACCCTATTACGAGAATGTGTATTTAGAGTCTCAAGACCTAAGTAACATTTGTTTTTGTTATAGTTTGAAACAAATAACTTACCTCCCATTAGGCATTATTCCCTATAGGAAATCACTTTTTCTCACTCAGTACATGAGTTTTGAATTAGATCAATGTACTTATATTTAGCATCCTTATGCCAAGGTACCAGGAGAATATCCCTCGGGAAGCTTCACAGAGTCTTTCAGACTTCAAGGGAAATAGTTACACAATATGGCTACTTTCCTAGGGCTAAAACACCTTCCCCTGTATGACTGGAGTTGTATGGGGAAAAGGCATAACACGTTGTCAAAATTAAAAGCATGCAGCATTGACTTTTCAGGATGACCCCCCCCTTTTTTTTAATTCAGGCCCACTTATGAGATTAAAAGAAGTTAGCTAATTGATGTGTGAATGTTGCTCTGGAGACTTTGGTGTAATCAGAAATTCTAATCTTATGGGGCTGAGAGAGCCTAACACTTGCAGAAGAGGGAGGGCCATGAAGTGTCAAGTTCTCAAGAGAGAAACGGAGATTTATCACCTCAGTGGTCAGGCAGGTGAAAGATGGATGGGACAGTTTTGTGTCGTTCCAGTGAGTTTAGTGAAGTAAATGACAGCCTCTGGATTGTGGGTCATGGAAGAGCTGGGATTTATAAAGTGAAATACGAACTATAATGGGATGGATTTTGAGAGTCCTAATCTTATTTCAGTCACAGCCATAGCATTGTGGATGAGTCCACTATATATTTTAATGGAATTTTTCAAATAAGCTGAATGTACTCTGTGAACTCCATGCCCCATACACTGACCAGACCCACATCTCAGGTTCAAGTCTGTGCAGTGTGTGCTGTGTCCAGGGTTGTACCTTGAACTGTCCCTTGGACCATTAGACGCATTTGCTTTACTACATGCTAATAAAATCAGAGTGGCCATCTTCTCCCTCCTGAGCCTGGCCCCTGTGTGTGTGCTTAGTTATGGGCTGTGGCTGCAATCAATGAAGATCAACAAGCCCCAAAGGAAGACAAGAAGAAGCAAGTAGCCTATTTGCTGCTGCCTCCTCTAGTCCATACATAGTGTGTCATACTGGATTAGAAACAGGGACTTTAAAGTCCTCCTTATTCTCAAATTCCATAAAATCAGGCAGGGTTCATGATTCTATTTCACACTCATCCTGCAGAATGACTTTAGAACTCTTCAATGAAAAAATACGGAACAAATAAATTAACAACAGTAACAAAATAACAAATTGTAAAAGTTTGAAGACATTAGCTTGTAATTTACATAAATTAACAAATATCCACATGTCTGGAGTAAAAATTGCCCTGTCTTTGCCTATGTTAAGAATGTTTTGGTATCTGCCCATTAGCAATGGTAAATGGTGACAGCAACACAGTGTCTGTCCATAGAAGAGTGGATAAACAATGTCCCCAGAGCTTTGAAGAGGCCTTGAGGAAGGCTTTATTTCTAACTATGTTATGCATGTTTTTGTCGTTGTTGTTGTTGTTTAGTTGTTTAGTTTTTTTTAGCTCACTGTCAACCTCAAAAAGTTACTTCCATCTGTTATTTAAAAACCACTGTACAAAATTTATTGAAATATACCCTCACAGACATAGAAAGAACAGGCCTTGTTTATGTTTTTTTTACTGTGGGATGTTCTCTATGCTGTAAATGTATTGCTATGGTTGATTGATTAAATAAAACGCTGATTGGCCAGTAGCCAGGCAGGAAGTATAGGCAAGACTAGCAGAGAGGAGAATTGGGGAAACAGGAAGGCGGAGTTGGAGAGACACTGCTAGCCACAGTGATGAGAAGCAACATGTTAAGATATCGATAAGCCACAAGCCACGTGGCAACTTATAGATTAATAGAAATGGGTTAATTTAAGATATAAGAACAGTTAGTAAGAAGCCTGAGCCATTAGGCCAAACAGTTTAAATAATATAATCGTCTGTGTATTTATTTTATAAGTGGGCTGCGGGACTGTGGGGGCTTGGCGGAACCCGGAGAGAAAGACTCCAGTTACAGTTTTCCTTTTTTTCTTTTCTTTCTTTCTTTCCTTTTTTTCTTCTTTTTTTTTTGAGACAGGGTTTCTCTGTGTAGTTTAGCACCTTTCCTGGAACTCGCTTTGTAGATCAGGCTGGCCTCGAAATCACAGAGATCTGCCTGGCTCTGCCTCCCAAGTGCTGGGATTAAAGGCATGTGCCACCACTGCCAGGCTTGTTTGTGTTTTTCATAGCAACTTTTTATCTTCAAAGCTACTAGAATGTTCAAATTTCCTCTTTGCTCTCATTCATTTTATTCTTTACAAAACAAAGTCAATATTATACATAGACTACTAAAGTGGTATGTGTATACAATAGAATACTGTTCAATGTTTAAAAAGAATGAAAGGTTGACACTTTTAAAACTGGATAAACTTTGAAGACATTATGCTAAGTAGAACAGACCAGTCACAAAAGGTTAGCTATTGTTTCTTCTCATCTGTGGTACCTGGTGTAATACTGAGATATACAGAGATAAAAAATAGAATGGTTGGTTCCAGAATGGTGAACTAGTAGGATATTAGTGTTTGGTGAATAAAGCTTAAGTTGGTAAAGATGAAGAGGTTCTAGAGCTGCATGGCCGTGATGTCTGCACAAAACCGAATACACTTAAAATGTTTAAGAGGGTATATTTATGCTATGTATATTTTACCACAAGAAAATATTATGCTTCTATAAAGTAGTTTAGAAGCTCTAATTCAGTCTTGGATATATTGTCTTTTTAGTTTTTATTAGCTTCCTGTTCTGACAAACTTTGGAAAAATTTGCACTTTTATTTTTGCTTTATAAAAAGAGCTAGTCCCAGAAAATTGGGGGAAAGGATACTGACCAATAAAGGACATGAAAAGCATTTAGTATCATGAGTAAATGCAGAATGCAGTGCTATGGTTGGAAAAGCTACAAAAGACAAATCAGATAGTTAGAGTTCCAGCAATCAGAAGTAGAGAGGAGGTAGAGATGAGAGCTAGGGAAGTTGCCTTTGTGAAGGACTTTCAGAGCTGAGGAAAAGCACCAAGGAAGGGTGCCTTGTGATTTAGAGGTTCTAGAGCACAGGAGCACTGTGGAGGGGAGCTTGGTGAGGAATGGGTTCCAGAGCTGAAGAGAACAGGGATGAGTGCCTTGGGAGTAAGGGGGTGTAGTTTTGTATCCCCTATGTCTAGTCATGGAAATGGCTATTCACCAGTTATCTCATTTTCTGCAATATTTTTATAACCATGTATATATTTTCCTTCTTTAATTTGGTGCAACATTTTTTGCTTTTCCTATTATTTCCCTATCATAAGAGCCTTTGGAACAAGTGATGCTTCATTTATTCCTGAATTCCTTATCAGTCATGACAGACACTTTCTGAATAATACATATATAAAGGCAAGCCCAGCCACATGGGTCTCATCCTGTTGGAACTTACAGTTTGAGGAAACAGTGATTTGTTCATTACATGGAAAACTGAAATATATCCTAGTCAATTAGTTGAATTATATAGTTAATTCAAGGAAAGTGTTCAAGTGATTTTATGTGCACATGATGAATATAATACAAATTTGATTAATTGAACCTATCACAAAGTAACATGTGAGGAGCAGAGAAATATAATTTAAAATAAAGAAAAAAAAACCCAGCTGCAATGTAGTTAGTATTTACTAAATGCCAGACTTATTAAGTATTTTTCATGGATATTTCTAAATTTTCACAATAAATCCTGAGCTATTCATTTTTTCAGTTAGAAGAATTCAAACATATAATGTAAAAGACTTTGTCCAAACCCAAAATGAGTATTGGATTATCTAATACCTGCCCTCAATAAATAAACCCAGAATCTACATAGCTTTGAAACCAATGCATGTTTCCTGACTTGGGGTTTGCTGAGCAAACAGAAGTCCCTGGGTGTTTAATTTGCACAGGTTTTAGCCATGCATCACATATGACTTCTCAACTCAAAAGACGTGATAACAGCATCATGACTGTTGGTGACCTTTGCTTACCAGTTATGGATTTCAATTTGTTCTTTAAAGAGTGACTATTTTAGGTGTCATCAGCAGTGGGATGATTATTTATGATTTGTTCACTATGTACAAGCCTGGGGGGAGGGTTGTGAAATACACTGAAAGTACAAAGATATTTAACATAAAAGCACCCAGCCATTCATATAAACATAGAGCCTTAAAGATTCCTTATGAAAAGTATCTGATTTACAAAAGAGATGGATAAATATATGTATTTTAATAAAGAATTTATATAGCAATTAAACGTGTGTGTGTGTGTGTGTGTGTGTGTGTGTGTGTATATATATACACACAAGAGAATCAGATTCTTCAGTTCTGGGGCAATGGGCTCATTTGACAGTGTTTATTCTTGTAGGCTGTGTGCTACCCAGCTATATAGAGTTACTATGACAGAAGCACAGCCTTATATACATCAGTTCATATACCAGACAGACCTCTGACCTGACAGATGTGCATACCCTGGTGATAAACGTCCACTCTCTTTTACTTCTCTGGGTTTTGTGTACAGTTCTAACAATATTAAACCCATGGTGTCACTCCTGCAATAGCCCACAGCTCCACACAAACAGAGCAGTTGCATGGACCCTTCTCTGACTGTTAAGCCTTTTCTAATGTCAATCTAAGTGTGTCATATATTGGGCTACATGGTGTCATTTGTGGGGTCCATGGTCTAAGTAAAATCAATAAGGGCTACTGCTTTCCCTCTTACTCAGTAACTTAAAAATAATTAGGCATTGGATTATCAGTAAGATTTTCATTTTATGTCTGCAACATTTGATAAGGCCAACAATTTAATCTTTATATTGTATATGTATAGCTGTCTTGGTGAAAAATAACACAGACACGTAGCAAGAGAAAAACCCTCAGAGATACATTTCAATAACTGTCATAACAGGGCAATCTCATTAACTATCTCTAAGATAAGAATGACACTAATTTATAATACTGCAGGTTAATTTTTCCTAGTGTTTTAATATTGTGAATTAATATATATAATCAAATTTTTGTTATTATTTTGTTTTGTTGTTGCAAAGTAAAGGGGATTGCTGTATCAATGAGTAGACTTTTATATAACTCCAAAACTGCTAATTTAATTTCTTAGTCCTGTTAACAGTGAGGTTGTCTTCTCACTTATAGAATGGGAATAATAATGTCAGATAGATTATAAAACTGAGTCATAAATGGAGTAATGAAAATTAAGCGCTTAACAGCAAGTACTTACTAGTTATTTCTATGTTTTTATGTAAATTTTTGAAAATTTAAAAACATCTTTGAAACAATTTGTTTAGTAATTGCAAAAGAAGTTTAAAAATAAGTCATGACTTATCTCTCTATGCTCTTTCTAATAAACATATTTGGGTAGAATTGCAAACACCAAATAAAGCTCTTATCATTATTTAGAAATAAATAATTAAGTTGATATTCGGTGTGTCAGTGTCTACTTCCTTAAATCATTCATTTTGTCTCCCACTGATCCCAACAGAAGTTAAATATTGTGGGTGTCTGTTGTTAAATGGAATTTAATGAAATCCAGTCACCTCCATAAGATTTTGATTCACCTTGAAGTTTTGGTCTGGAGGCTTTCGTAAAGGAGTGCTGTGGACAGAGCATCTCCACACTGAACTGTGAAGAATGTTCGTACAGGTAAGAAAGGGACACATCAAGGCTGTTACTTTATTTCAGCTCAGCAGTTGCAAACTAGTGTCACTAAGATCCAGTTTACTGGCTGTCTTCAGTTCACAGGTCCTACCAGAGAGGGGTGACTTCGTACCAGAGAGGGGTGACTTCGTACCAGAGAGGGGTGACTTCGTACCAGAGAGGGGTGACTTCGTAAGCATTGTTTTTAATTTCTGTGTCTTTCTTTTTCTTTGCATGTTTTGTATAGGGACCTTTGGGATATTTTGACTTCTAAATCTTACAGTGATTATGAGATCTGTACTTCTACAAGAAAAGATACAGAGTTATAGGAAATGTGGAAGTTTTCTATTTGGAAAGGATGGAAAACTGGGTGATTCCAGCTTAGCTTCACATTAAAGTTATCTTATTAAATGTTTTATTCTTTTATTATTTCGTATTTGATTTGATTTAATTCTGTGTATATGTGTGTTTTGCTTGCATGTACTTCTGTACACTGTTGTATATGTGCTGTCTTTAGATGCCAGAAGAGGGCATTAGATCTCCTTGAACTAGAATATTAGGCAGTTGTTACCTGACATGTAGGTGCTGGGAATGAAACTTGGGACCTCTGGAAGAGCAGCAGCAAGTGCTTTTGACAGCTGAGTTCCCAAATTTTTCAAATGTTTACCCTTAACATTAACCATTTAACCACAGTATAGGCAAATGTACATTTCTCTCTTCTTTATATAAATAATTCTTCAGGAAATATTTCTACAGTGAAATGAAGTAGCACTGAATTTTGTCTAACATATATGATGATGACGTTATGCCTAATTCACTGTTATCATTCATTTATACAAAATTTCTATTAGTTAAGGAAGCTTTTACATGGTCCATAGTCTCATGATGGTTACAGCTGCAAATGGGCAGAGCTGTTTCTCAGTAAGACTTATGTATGCTGCAGTTTGAATAACTTTTTTTTGCACATCACAATGAGCCTTCTTTTAATTTTACATAACCATTTGAAAATGGAATAAATGTTCTTCATTCTTCTATATAAAGATATGCAGTGGGGCTGGATTTGGGCATGGGCTGGGTTGTTCTGTGTACCAGGTGGTTTACTGGAATGTGGACCTACTGGACTGGTGGTCTACCTGACTGTTCACATGTATCCTGGTTATTAACTATGAAAACATTTCCACTCAGAGTAGTGTAGTATACTACACTAACACATACTTGGAAAAATAATTCTATGTGAAAATATAGTGAAATCCTGATTGCCATATTAACTAGCTGATAGAAGCTATTTACATATTTTTTATTTATGTCACCTAAATAATTTATTTTGACTTACAAATAATTTAATTCATATTCTTATACCATTAATAATGGTATTTATGCCTACGTATCACCAGTAAGTGCAGGTTGGCTTGACAGAAAAAAATAAATGTATCACAGGATGTTCAAATGTTGACTGATGAATGCCTGCTTGATGTTTAAGGTGTGAAAGAAACTCACATTTTAAAATTTTCAAAAGACTGTTTATAAAGTTAATGACAGCATTAATAAAATATGATGATGAGACTTTAATCTCATTTCTTAACAACTTTTGGCCTCAAAGTCTTCAATTTGTTAATAAAAATATCCTCCCTGTAGATTCACTATGTGGCCTAAGCTGGCATAAGAGACTCAGCCCTCCTGACTTCCATTCCTGCGTACTGGGATCAGAAGCATGACACTGTTTATATGTATAATTTTAAGTGAAATATATTTAGGAAGTAATTGAATTCATTCAAAAGTTGGAATTAGTGACTAGAAATAGACTTTTATCTGAGTGTGCAAGTATTTGTGAGTATGTAACAAAAGACAGGTGTGTGTGTATTTGCATGATGTAAATGTGATGTAAATGAACATAAACTTTCAACAATTTTGCCCAAAAGAACTTTAAGCCCGTCCACAGGGAAAGACATAGACTTATACTAAGAAATAGGACCCAGTTTTTCAAATTAGCATGCATGGAGTTTGGCAGCTGAATCTTTTTTTGTTGTTGTTGTTTGTTTTTTTGACTTTATTTATTTTTTTAAATTACACTCATGATATTCATTAATTACACTCATGATATTAATCACATTTATGGTATTCATAGATTACATTCACAGTATTCATTCAATTATATATATATAATATATATATTTTTAATTTTAAATGCTGAATGTCGTTTATTTAAGGGGGGAGGAGGTCTTAAATACAGGCTTACAGTACAATGGGAGGACCCCGGAGGGCAGAAGTTCGCTACTGATGTTTTACAATCTTTTGGCAGTTGAATCTTAGCAGGGCACATTGAAAATGTGCCTCTAATTACTTACAACTGGTTCTGCTCCTGTGTTCTTAGTATTAACATTTAGAAAGCCCTGATGGATATGATTTTCTAAATTGAAGGACTTAGATCCAGATGGTTAGGTGATGGTCTTTTCTTCTCCCTGAAGATTTTATTGTTATAAAAAAAAACCTTCTGTTTGTTGCTTATTTAAATGATAAAATTAATGCATAGTCATTTCTTAAAAGTTGAAAATACCAAAAGATTTGCAGAAGACAAATATTCACACATTGTCCCACTTAATCAAAATAAAGTCACAAATAACATTTTGATGAATTTCACATCCATTTATGTTTAAGCTACGGAAATTAAAATTCACATAAATTTTCCTACTGATGTTTTAAAGTTAATAGTATGCCATAATCATCTTCAAACATTTCATACAGGGTATGCAAACACCATTGTATAAGTTAGATTTCAATTAGAGAGGAATTATGTATATGTTAAGCAACACTGCTATAGCATATGTTATATATACATATCTTATGCCGCTGACAAGGAGAAATGGTCTTTGCATGTCTGTGTACATGTGCTCACATATGTGTTTACATATATTGCTGATTTGTGTGCATGAAAGCCAGACATTAATGTCTGATGTCCTCCTTGTTCTCCACCTTAAATTCTGAGTTAGGGTCTTTCACTAAACCTGGAGCTACCAATACACTAGAGGCCAGTAGTGAGCTCAGGAAATCTGCTACTCCCTAGGGGTTACAGATGTGCATCACCACAGCAAGTTTTTTTTTTTTTTTAAATCATTGTTAATTAAATATGTTTTAGTCAATTTCTGACATGTATGCAATGCATACTGACCACTATCACCCCTCCACCTCTTTAGACACCCATTTTTTAATGAGGTGCTGGGGATTTTGAGGTCAAGCCTTATGCTTGCAAATCCTGTGCTTTATACACTGAACCATCCAGCTCCCAAAGGTAAATGGTCTTTATGAAGCTCT
Source organism: Peromyscus aztecus (assembly GCA_902168405.1). NCBI lineage: Eukaryota > Metazoa > Chordata > Mammalia > Rodentia > Cricetidae > Peromyscus > Peromyscus aztecus. The sequence goes on along the minus strand of CABHPQ010167089.1, from coordinate 30,711 downwards.
TCTGTGTTGATGCAGGAGATTGAGGTCAGACTGACAGCAATATGAAGAAAGAATAGTGATTGGTAGCCGGGGAACAGAGATAAGCTAAAGCCTTTGAAATAGAGCAGCACTTAGGAAGCTCTGATAGATAACTCTATTGGTCTCCCATGGTCTCTAAGCTTCCAACCTTGGTAATGCAAATACCTGCACACAGATGCTGGTGTCTACCTCAAAAGTAAAGCACATATTTCGTCCAGGAATTGAAAGAGGCCCTCTGGGCACTGCAGAAGCTGTGACATAGATGCAGAACTAGATTCCGGGGGACCTGGCATTTTTTTTTTTTTTTTTTTTTTTTTTGGTTTTTCGAGACAGGGTTTCTCTGTGTAGTTTTGCGCCTTTCCTGGAGCTCACTTGGTAGCCCAGGCTGGCCTCGAACTCACAGAGATCCGCCTGGCTCTGCCTCCCGAGTGCTGGGATTAAAGGCGTGCACCACCACCGCCCGGCTTGGACCTGGCATTTTGAACAGAAGGGACAAGAGCTTCTCCGTGAAGGGTACCCTGCCTTGCCCTAATCCTATGCCTATCAGGGCCTCAATGTGCCTTCTAAATCTCATACAAGGTATCCTTTTCTGACACTTCTAAGTTGGAGCCACATAGAAAAGGGTATCTTGGAAATTCAAGCCCTCCTTAAATGGACACTTTCCATTAAAAAAAAAGCAATTTTCATTTCATTGTCAATCAGTCACTTTATGAAGTACATACGCTATACTATACACCACTCATTCACTTACTGAATTTGGGGACAGAGATGCCTAATGGTATTCTTGTATATACTCTGTTGTGTTGTACCTTGCCTCTGGGCATCTTGGTGTTTGGCATTTGTTAGTTGTCAAAAGCTATTAATTCTCCTGCCTTGAAAACTATTTAACTTATCTTTCCATCAGAGCCCTGCTTAAGTGTGAAGGTCAGATAAAAGTGTCCCTAGATTTATGAAATTCGTTTGTGGCTCTCTGCTGTGATCTGTATTTTTGCGGCTGCAGCATGTGAGCAGCTGGCTGGGGCAGTCACCATCCTGTATGGCACTCTGTATTTTTCACTATTCTCTGACCTTGAGAGAAGGCACAGCATTTTGCTTATTATTACATCAGGTCTTCAAAAAGACACTGGCACAGTAGGTGAGCAACAGAGCTTTTTGAACTAATGAAATTATACCATTATATAAATCCAGAAGATGAATTGTTTTTCTTATGTTACGTTTCATATTTAAAAGATACACTCTGACTTTGGTCCTATAAATTTCTCCCTCAAAATGGCCTGATAAAATATGTAGCCAGTGTCATGGAAGAAAGAGACTGGAAAATCTTTTCCATCAGAGGCACACAATTGACTAATATATGTTCAAGTAAATTCCGTTTTACCTTGAAACAGAATATCTCAAGATTTTCTGATTTGGCTTGATGATTTCTTTTGAGACAGGATGTCACTCTGTAGTCTAGATTGACCCAGAGCTCACTATACAGCACAGGTAAACCTTACACTCACAGCAATCCTTCTGCCACAGCCTTGAACATGCTGGGATTATGTATTGACTATTAAAGTTAATTCAATAAACAAATTTTAGGCAGCGTACTTGGGCTAAAACTGAGAAACTTTACGTACTTCATTATGATATTTTGGAAAAGCATCATATGAGGTAAGTATCAGTACTGCTGTTCATGCCAGTCTTTCAGATTCACACCCATGTGTTGCTCAGGACATTTTTACAAATACCAGTTCTGTCCTAACTTGCTATTCATTAATGGCCTGGTATATGAAAAACTTGATACTCAAATATTTTGTTTATTGTTACTACTATCTGTACAATAAAAATGCTCACTTCATGCAGTTCTAATATATCAGTTTTAGAAACCAGAAAATATGTGGGACATTGATGGGAAGACAGCAAACTTCCACACACTGGAGAGACAGGATTTTCCCTGCCTGACTGTGGCAACAGTTGTTTTTCACATACTTTCAGTTTGATTTTCTACCAAAATAAATGAGTTTTAAAATAGTTTGCTATGTGTTTTTTTAACTTGCAAGTTCCTTATAGTAAATTTTAATTATAAAAATAAAATAGTTATGTAAATGTTTCTTTCTTTATTAGTATTTTAGATGCTAATAAATCATTTTTTTTCATCAGCCAGAATATCAATTCTATATTTCTTTCTTTTTTTTTTAAAAAAAAATAATGCTTTCAGGTCTATGAACCCAGCTTTTGAAAAAGCATGATCACTTGTTTTTAAGTTTACTGTTCCTTTTTTATACTTTCAAGCAACCAGGTGGAAGGAATCTCAAATAAGGTAAATACTCATATACTGTTGAGAAAAATTGGACTCACCAGCTATAAGCAAATGCCTTCTTGAGAGTGTGGCTAGTAAAGGATAATTTAGATACTGTCTTTCCTCTCTGTGCAGCTTGTATGGGTTGTATGCAGAACTTTAAAATGAAGAGTCTTGAGTATTTTTTTCTTAGATTTTCTCCAGCAGTTAAACTTCACAGTTTATTTCTGGTAGTGAGATTCCAGTATAATTTATCTAAGTCAAAGCCACTACCCCAAGAAGGCAGGCAGAAGACGATGATGCTCCAGCTGTGAGGAGATGAATCACAGCAGAGAGATGAGCTGTGTTTGAAAATACCTACAACATTCTAGCACTTTCTTTCATACTATTCAGATGATTTTTTAAGGGGCAATTTTGCATGAATGCTTGGGCTATTAACTTTAAATAAACAATGCAGATTTCCCTAACAATAAACAGAGAATGCCAATTCTTGATATTATTCATCTATATGATATGATCTTGGTTATTGGAATTAAGAGATAACTAAAATATGGCTTCTAGCATTATAAATATTCAAAACATTACCCCTACCCCCATGCTCACTACTAATATTCTGTGTTCCACCTTATTCCTTCTTTTTTTCTTCTCTCTTATCTTGAGACTGTAAATTTAATGGTTTGGCTTTATCTTTCCTAATATCATGTCCTTCCTCCTAGACTTTGGGACATTGTTATTGCTAGATTCATTTCATTTGATTGTTGGATCACCTTTTACCTAGTACCTCAGAGGACTGATTGTCACTCACAGATTAGCAGCCTGATAGACATGTGTAAAAGAATCGAGAGGAAGGGGGTATGGCAGATGATAATTGTGACTATTTTAGAGTCAGACACTTTCTCCCTAGATCCATCTTGTTTATTATTTTCCCTAGTATATGGAGCAATGCCAGGAACATAGAAGACAATCAATACACTTCCCAAGAAAGTACAAGCAGTCACGCCTGAAAGAGAAAGAAGCACCGCATTAGAAATTGGCCTCCAGCTGAGTGCTCCTAAAATGAGCCAGGTGTCTTATTCTTGAATTGTGGCAGCTGTATGGGTTGGGAGAAAACAAAACAAAACAGAGAAAGATGTTATTTACTGTGCTCTGTATCACTCCTTCTGCCAGGGGAAAGGTGGACACAGCAGGGGCCATATGACCTCCTTGGTACTTGCTGGCTGTGTCAATGGTGTGAGAGCTCTTTGTATACCTTTTCCTCTGATTACAGAAAGACAGGTTCCATTCTCTTAAAGTCTCATCCAGCTGCCTTTAACTTCAGTGGTTCTGCCCAGATCCTGCAGTGTAAGATCAGAGCCACCTCCCATTTTATATTCAAAATGCCACTTCTCTGCACACTGAAGATATGAAAGGACTGTGGCTCAGGTAAAGAGACAAGGAGAACAGTGCTAACCATTCAGATATGTAATAGAACTCGCTAAGCTCTCAGACTTCTACTTATGCTGTTTGCAGGAAATAGGAGAAGAGATACATAATTCCAGTGAGATATTCTGTAAAAGACAACTAAAAGCAAGTGCTGTTATTCTCAGGCCAGAAACCTGTATCCAAGGACATGTTGAATGTAACACTTTATTTAGATCCTAGGTTTACACATAGGAGTTGATACTGATTTAACATAACATCTAATTTCCATATGGAAAATGTGGATTTTGTAATGATCCAAGATCTGAAACGTTTTGAACACCACAATGATAAAATACATGGAAAATTCCATACCAGGGAGCTTTGCTTCATGTGCCAAGTGAAGAATACTATATAAAGTTACACACAAGGTATGTTTTTAATCAACGATCTGTCACCCATCTGCCTATACATCCATCTATCAAACAATATATACATCTGGATTCTTGGATTTAAACAGTTATAGAAGCTGTAAAAGAGCAAACAATATTTGGAATGAAAGCAAGGCCTCAGGAAGGTTAGTGGCACAGTCTGTAAGCCTGAGGGCCTGGGAGCTTTTGGAAGGGATTATGGTCTCAGCCTAAAGGCCCAGGAATCAGAAGTGCATAGAGGTTAGGAAGGTTAACTCCCAGACTAGGGATTCAGTCAGAGCATGAGATTGTCCTTTCCTCTGCTCTTCTGTGCTATCCAGGCCTTCAGTGGGCTGAGGGCTGCATGCTCAGATTGTGTAGCACAGGACACTTTGCTCACTTTGATAACTTAGTTGCTGATCTCTTCTGAAACATCCTCACTGACACATTCTGAAATGATGCTTAACTGTAGACATCCTGCAATCTATTCAAGTTTACCCTAAAAATTAGCTATCTGGTCTCTCTACAGCAAGTGAATCTGGTCTGACTCTATAGCCCTGTAACATGAATGCATTTGGGTTTCTGAGAAGATGAATCATTCTTTCCAGCACAGAAATTTGGGAAACACTCTTTCTGTGTTTCTTATAAAGACAAGATAGTACAACGAATTTAAATTCCCATAATAAATATAACAGTAAGTTTCAGATAGCTTTTGGATGGAGGCCAATGCCATTTCCAAAGCATAGTTTAGTTGACAGATTCTCAACAGACCCCAAGAAAACTGGTCTCTAAATGGAGTTTTCAGTACCTAAATTGAGCCAAGAAGGAATCTGGTCTACAATTGAATGGTTTCCAAAGGTTGTATGTATTAGGTAGCAAGTCAGAAATTAGCAGACTTGAAGGTAATTGTGGATGGACCCCTTCCTCATAATCAGCTCTAGGTTCTACCTAATGTGTTCCTAGTCACAAAGATTTTTTTTTTGGTTTTTTGAGACAGGGTTTCTCTGTGTAGCTTTGTGCCTTTCCTGGAACTCGCTTTGGAGACCAGGCTGGCCTCGAACTCACAGAGATCCTCCTGTCTCTGCCTCCCGAGTGCTGGGATTAAAGGCGTGCGCCACCACCGCCAGGCCTAAAGATTTTTAACAAAGGGAAAAATATCACAATTGCTCTTCCTTAAGATTGAGATTGGCCCTACAAAAGCTTCTCAGTTTCAAGAGGTCCCATTTATTGTTTCTCTCAGTGTCTGTGCTACTGGTGTTATATTTAGGAAGTGATCTCCAGTGCCAATGCATTCAAGACTACTTTCTACTTTCTGTTGAAACTGAGAAGCTTTTGTAGGGCAAAGGACACGGTCAATAAGACAAAACGACAGCCTGCAGAATGGGAAAAGATCTTCACCAACCCCACATCTGACAGAGGGCTGATATCCAGAATATATAAAGAACTCAAGAAATTAGACATCAAAATGCCCAACAGTCCAATTAAAAAATGGGCTGTAGAGCTAAACAGAGAATTCTCATCAGAAGAAGCTCAAATGGCTGAAAGACATTTAAGGAATTGCTCAACATCCCTAATCATCAGGGAAATGCAAATCAAAACAACTCTGAGATACCATCTTACACCCGTCAGAATGGCTAAGATCAAAAACACTGAAGACAGCTTATGTTGTAGAGGATGTGGAGCAAGTGGAATACTCCTATACTGTTGGTGGTAATGCAAACTTGTACAGCCACTCTGGAAATCAATATGGCGCTTTCTTAGAAAATTGGGAATCAACCTCCCTCAAGACCAAGCTATACCACTCTTGGGCATATACCCAAGGAATGCTCAATCATACCACAAGGGCACATGCTCAGCTATGTTCATAGTAGCATTATTTGTAATAGCCAGAACCTGGAAACAACATAGATGCCCTTCAACTGAAGAATGGATAAAGAAAATGTGGTACATATACACAATGGAGTACTACTCAGCAGAGAAAAGCAATGTCATCATGAGGTTTGCAGGCAAATGGATGGAACTAGAAAATATCCTCCTGAGTGAGGTAACCCAGACTCACAAAGATAAACATGGTATGTTCTCACTCATAAGTGGATACTAAGATGTAAAGCAAAGGATAACCAGACTGCAACTCACAACTCCAGGGAGGCTACCTAGTAAAGAGGATCCTAAGAAAGACACAGGGATCACCTAGCAACAGAGAAATGGATGAGTTCTACATGAACCAACTGGGGGTGAGGCGGGGGTGGGTAATGGAGGGCAAGGGTTGGGGGAAAATGAACTTAGGGGAGTGGGAGATCCCAGCTGGATCAAGAACAGAGTGAGAGAGCAAGGAAAGAGATACCATGATAAATGAAGACCCCATGGGAATAGGAAGAAGCAGAGTGCTAGAGAGGTCCCCAGAAATCCACAAAGACACCTCCTCTATAGACTACTCGCAGTGGTCAAAAGAGTGCCTGAGCTGACCTACTTTGGTGATCAGATGGCTGAACACCCTAACTGTCATGATAGAACTCTCATCCAGTGACTGATGGAAGTAGATACAGAGATCCATGACCAAGCCCCAGGTGGAGCTCCAGGAGTCCAACCGGCGAAAGAGAGGAGGGATTATATGAGCAAGAGATAGCAAGACCATGATTGGAAAAAGCACAGGGACAAATAGCCAAACTAGCTGAAACACATGAACTGTGAACCCATAGCTGAGGAGCCCCCGTGGAACTGGACCAGGCCCTCTGGATAAGTCAGACAGTTGATGAGCTTGAACTATTTAGGAGGCCCCCAGGCAGTGGGACCAGGACCTGTCCTTGGTGCATGAGCTGGCTTTTTGGAACCTAGGGCCTATGCTGAGACACTTTGCTCAACCTTGGTGCAGGCAGGAGGGGACTGGACCTGTCTCAACTGAATCTACCAGACTGTGCTGAATCCCCAGGGGAGATTTTGCCTTGGAGGAGGTGGGAATGGGGGGTGCATTGGGGGGTAAGGCTGGGGGGTGGGAGGAGGGAGGACAGGGGAATCTGTGGATATGTAAAATTAAATTAATTATAAAATAAAAAATTTATTAAAAAATTGAGATTTGGAATTAGCAGGGTTATGGTAGGGTCCATTAAGTGAAAGCAGTTCCCTTATGGAGAAGCATGGCTATTTTGTTTAGACTTGCTTTAATTCTTTTCTTTGTTAATGTGCAGACAAGATTTCTGAACCACCAGAAAGATTATGAGATTACTACCTAGCAGAAGTCTTACTAGTAAAGAATAAAGACACATAAAACTGTTCCCTCCCTCAAGAATTAATCTAAATGGGCATGCCAATCACTTAATAGGAAAATGCCCCTCATCATAGCTGTCTCTTCTAAAAACTTTAAAATGCAGTCTATAACCTACCTAAACATGTAGGCCAGCAAAACTGCCCATTTATCCTCTATCCATTCTCACTCTTTGAGAGTGTCTTCCTCTACAATGGCTTGTTTGGTCACTGCCCACTCTCATCTGTTAGGGGTCCTTATATTAATTTGTAGCACATGCCACCTGTTCTTCACTATACTTTGTTATGTTTCATCTAATTTCATTCAATGGAGAACACATGGATTGAGAAAACCAAGATGACGACAAAGGTTCTGGTAACTGTTGGGATCATATTTCATAGGGTAGATAAACAGATCTATGCAATATTAAAGATTACAATAATAGTCACACATTTACATAGTCAACTGATTTTTAACAAAAATGTCAATGAGGAAGTAAGAATCTTGAACCAATTGACATTTATTCAGAGACAATGAACCTCAACAGTTGTCTTACATCACAATACAATATTAATTTTACTGGGTTATAGACCTAAACTTGAGAGCTAAAACAATAATGTTTCTATAAGAAAAGACAGTAAAATATCTTAGTGACTTAGGAATATATTATATATTTTATAGCATATGAAATGACCTTAAGCAAACAAAAGATATTGTAAGTTCACCATCCACAATTTTTCCTCACCAAAGGACAGTTAGAAAATTCATAATCCAAGGGCTACAAATATCTCAGGTTTGTATATGACTCCCAACTTGTTCATTGCCCAGACAGAGAAACACTGTCATCCTAAGAAAAAATTTATAAATGTAGGTGAGCAAATATACAACTTCATTTCAAGGGTTATTCCCTCAAGTGTTTGACTGCTTTTACATTTGCTTTAGTGGATTCAAATATTTCTAAGTATTCACCCAATCACACCCAATCACTCCACATTTTCTTTAGGCAATTTCCACAAACAAACCTATGCATGGATCTTTTTGAGCATTGCTAAATATTTCTAAGACAGTCATAATTGAAGTTAGCGTATCAATTTTTAACTATTTCCTTTATGCTAACCAGATTTTAGGAGAGTACTTAACACATGAACTTACTGGGTAACTCAGAGCAGTATAGAGAACTGCTATTGTTTAGAGGAGCTTAATGTTTAAAGATCAAACATTTCTTTCAAACAGAGTTAGTTTGTCATTCAGTTTGTTTATATGGTGGATTCCATTTATTGAGTTTTATTTATGGGACCATTCCTACATCTCTGGGATGAAGCCTGTTTGATCATGGAAGGTGATGTTCTTGATGTGTTCTCAGATTTGATTTGCAAGTATATTATTCAGTATTTTTGCATCTATGTTCAGAAGGGAAATTCATCTGTAATTCTTTCTTTGTTGGATTGTTATGTAGTTTGTATATCAAGGTAACTGTGGCCTCATAAAATGAATTGGGCAATGTTCCTTCTGTTTCTGTTTTGTGGAATAATTCATGAAGTATTAGCATTAACTATTCTTTGAAAGTGTGGTAGAATTCTACCTTGAAACCATCTGGCAACTAGGGTTTTTATTTGGTTGGGAAACTTTTAATGACTGCTTCTATTTCACTAGGGATTATCAGGCTATTAAAATTGCTCATCTGATCTTGATTTACTTTTGGTAAGTGGCACCTATTGAGAAAATTATCCATTTCTTTTAGATTTTTCTTTGACTAATGTATCTCTTACTTCTACTGTATCCTCAGTGCCTAAGATGGTCTCTTCCAACTCATGGATTCTGTTCATGGAGGTTGCCTCTATAGTTCCTGTTTGAATTCCTAAATTTTTCATTTGCAGAATTCCCTCAGTTTGTATTTTCTTTATTGATTCTATTTCCATTATGAGGTCCTGAAGTGTTTTATTGATTTCCTTTCCCTTTTTGTGTTTTCCTAGATTTTTAAAAAGGATTTATTGATTTCCTCTTTAAGGAGCTCTATCATCCTCATACAGGCAGTTTTAAGGTCTTTTTCTTGTGCTTCAGCTATGTTGGAACATCTAGCATCTGCTGTGTAGAATGGCTAGGCTCTAGTTGGTACATACTGCCCTAGCTGTTATTGATTGTGTTTTTTGTGATGGCATCTGGGATTGTGTTGATTGTAGGCTTAAGTCATGATTTCTGGCTTTGTCTCGACTGGGTATGTGTTTTTTCTTCCTTGGTTTCCATTTCTTCTCTAGATTCTCAGAGTGTGATACCTGTTTGTTGCCTAGTTGAAAATTTTCTTTGGACCTGATATTTGTGGCCACTGGCAGTTCTAGGTTAAATGTGTTTCTGTGCATTGGGAGCTTATACTTAGGAATGGAGTTAAGGTAAGGGTCTGAGGGGTTCTGCATTAGGGAGGAAAGCAGAGTGTTCAACAGATTCCTGCTTCTTTAGATTACTTGGGATAGGGGGAGGCAGTGAAGAGAGGTCACCCCTGAGGGTCTGCTATTAAAGTTTTAGTAAGTATTGTCTATTACTATTAACTTATAAAGTATTCCTGTCACTATTAACTTATTTAATTTTCCAATTTATTCCAAGGCCATAAAATTACTACCTCTATTTTATTTTAGGTGACAGAAACTAAAGTAGATATCTTAGAGAGAGTGCAATTAAGAAATGGAGCTGAGATTCATATTTTACTCTTATTTTGCCAAAACCAATAATTCAATAATTATTTTCCTCATAGACAGCTGTAGGGTTGTAAAACATACTCAGAGGGTCAATCCTGGAGTCTGGCACAGTCAGAGACATTTGTCTCTATTTTTAACCACACAGCAAACTAATTCTGTTTGAAAGAAATGTTTGATTTTTAAACATTAAGCTCTCTATACTGCTTTGAGTTACCCAGTAAGTTCATGTGTTAAGTACTCTCCTAATATCTGGTTAGCATAAAGGAAATAGTTAACAATTGATATGGTGACTTCAATTATAACTGTCTTGAGAATATTTAGCAATGCTCATAAAGATCCATGCATAGGTTTGTTTGTGGAAATTGCCTAAAGAAACTGTGACATAGAACTCTGAATTGGACTGTCTGCCTATGTTCTGTTGGCGCAAGAAGGTACTCTGCAGGTTCTCTCAGAAGAGGAACATAAACATCAAGCCACCATACATTTGACCTACAATATATCCTGCCTAAAAGTTATGCTAAGGCAATAGTACACAGAACTTGTAGCTGTAGCTAACCAATGTCTGATTTGACTTACGGTTTACTTCATGAGACAGAACCCATTCTGAAACTGTTTGGGTGATCAAGAACCAGAGACTAGATATCCTGGAGACCTAGGGTAAAACCAAATACACCTGTTTTAAAAAATAAAAATAAAAAGGTAACAAAATGAGTCCTAATTATATTCTACTATACTTACAAATTAGTTCCTATTTTGGCCATTATCAGAGAGGTTTCCTCCTGAAGTATATGGGAACAAATACAGAGACCGACAGCCAGACATTATGCAGAGAGAAAGAGTCCTTGGAACACACAGCTCTAAATGGGATGTCTCCATCAAATGTCCTCTCAGTGCTCAGGAAACCCAGAAGGAGAAGATGCAGAAAGAGTGTAAAAGCCAGACTAGATAGAGGACATAAGGAAATCAAGGCCTCTGAATCAACAGAGTAAAGCTCATATAAACTTACAGAGATGGAAAGAGAGAGAACAGAGCCTACTGGGGTCTACTCTAAGTCTTCTGTGTATATATTATAGTTTTAGTTTAGTATTTTTACAGGAGTCCTAACTATGAGAATGAGGGGGTATAGTGGTATTCTATTTGTACTGAAATGTGATTTTACTTGTATGTTAATAAATAAAGTTGCCCAGAGGTCAGAGTTTAGCAAGCCATAGCGAGAGCTGGGCGTGGTGGTGCACGCCTTTAATCCCAGTACTCAGCAAGCAGAACTACGTAGATCTCTGTGTGTTCAAGGATACAGTCAGCATTGGAGACACACGCCCTTTGATCTCAATACCAACCACAGAAGACTTGGAGGTCTGCAGACAGGCCCTGACGAGGCAGTCACGTAGTTACAGGCCCTGACGAGGCAGTCACGTAGTTGGGTTTACAACCAATGAGAAGGAAGAACCAGAACTCTTTATAAGTCAAACGCACAGGAAGTAGCTCCCTTTTTTCGGAGAGGTTTCTTGGCGGAAGAAGCTAGCCAGCAGCACGTGGGTAAGCTCCTAACTCTGACCTCTTGGGCTGTTATCTTTACCTTGGCTCTGTGTTTCTTATTTAATAAGACGGCTGGTTACATCTACAAGGGGGCTCTCTGATTATTGTGCCAACTCTTGGGACTCTTTCTTCTGTTGAGTTGCCTTGTTTATCCTCAATGTGATGGGTTTTGTTCATCTTACTTAAAAAAATTTTTTTTTGTCCTGTGCTGGTGGCTTGATCAGAGCAACAGCAGGTGGCAATTGTCATTGGGAGGTCGGCTTACCAGAAAACAAGGCACTGATGGATGAATATTAGATAGGCAAGGTCCAGAGGGCTTCAGCTACAGAACATCTCTTGCTACTGCTGTGCCTTTACATGTTTGCCACTGCAAATTTTCTCTGGTATCTGACTTGGTGTGTGAATGGATAAAAAATAAGAACAAGGAAGTGTCACATAGCTAGAACTTATGAGTTTCTCTTGAGGAGTCATATAGACTATGGTTTAGGTTAATGATTAAGAAAAACAATTGAGTTCCACGAGTTAGCTCAAGGTTTTTTGTTTGTTTGCTTGTTTTTTTGTTTTGTTTGTTTTGATATTGGCAAATGTGTTCATGGGTTTTGGTGTGCATCATAGCTGAAACAAAGCTTTAAACAATGACTTAAGGTTGGGTTAAGATGTTTTTGTTAATGGTTTTGAAGTAGAAAATCTTGGGGAACAATTTAAAGTTTAGAAAGACACACTATTAATAGTTGGGTGAGGGACACATTGAGATCAGGAAACAGAAACAATGATAGCTTGGCTATTGCTAGCTGATGTATCTTTCTTGCTAGGATAGGTTGGTGATCAAGGGTGGTGATTAATTCCTAGTACTCATTTCTGCCCTCAGCTTCCTGATATAAAAAACTGTTGATGAGTGAGTATGCACCTTGAGGATTTAAAGTAGAGCTGACTGTTTTTCATACATAAAAATTTAGATTTGTGACTCTTTTAAGTTTTTTATATGACTACCTTTTGAGATAAATAGTAAAATGATTGATCCTTTCTTCCTAACTACAAAATGCAGCCTGCCAGTAAAAGAACTGACTGAGAAAAATATCTTGTTTGCTTCCACTTTTTAAATCTATAAAAAGTTGCTTAGACATGAATATATGTGGGTTCTTAGGAATAATTTGTTTTTTACCCATAATATATATAAATGTTTAATCATGTAAGGGAAATGGGAAACATATTGTTTTTAACTTGTATTCATTGTAGTCTTTCACTTAAAAAAATAGAATGTAACCACACTGTAATTTTTATATTGCTTGAAAGATTCTGCTGGGGTATATAAGCTGTAAGGGAAAAAAATAAAGACACAGAAGGGGTACATCTGGATAGAGGTAAGAAAAAAATAAAGAGATAATAGAAAGACATTAAAGGTGTGTGTGTGTGTGTGTGTGTGTGTGTGTGTGTGTGTGTGTGTTTTCCCTTTTTTGCCAGTCCCAGAGAGTTAAGTTTTGCTCGCTGTCCCCAGAGAATAAAGTTTTATTCCCCCAGATAGAAAAGTCAATTGAGTGACTAGTTCTCTGACTCTGTGACTCCCTCTCAATTCCTGAGCTGCTAAAGGCTGGTCTTTACAGCAGCAGTCATGTTTGGTTGTTAACGCTAAGAACATAAATATATGCTTCTTTTATAATGAGATACAGAAAATGAGTGGATCTGGCCAGGACTGGGGGGTAGGGAGGGACTGGGAGAAACAGAGGGAGAGGAAAGTGTAACCAAGATGAATTGTATATATATTAGAAAAGAATCTATTTTCAATAAATGAAAAATATCAAAAAATTAAAAATACTTTATTAAAAACAGAAAGCACAAAAAATTAGTGATACAGTAAAATGATCTTGTGTACCTATCATCCAACTTTAATGGCCACCAACATTTTTTATTACATCTATTGACAACTCATTTATTTGATTATTTTAAAGCAATATTACACTATTTTGCTCTATTTATTAGGAAATATTTTAAATGTAGCTACATAGTATAGCATTACGCATCAAAAATTAATATGAGTCAAGATCTTATTATGTTGGGTCCAGTTTTGCTTTCTACTAATTGTTTCATGACAGTGTTTTTAAGTTTTGCCTATTTAGATTAGATTCCATGAAAATCCTGCCTTATGGAATTAGCTGATATTTTAATGTAAAAAAAAAAAAACATTGCCTTTCTCTTTCATACTACTTAGCTTTATAGCAATTTAAAAATTTGTGTGATAGTATTACCTTTACACTAGAGTGGTTTAGAATGAATAATGGAATTAGACAACAATCAGTAATAGATTATAAGATTATTGGGTGAAAACTCACTAGAAAATGTTTAATAGAACAAATAGATATCACTTGAACCATGTGTTTACCATAAATTTCCCTAGTAGTGATATAAAAATATACACTTATAAGAAGTGTTGTAACAATTTGAAGATACATTGAAACTTATTTTTGGTAAAAATCTAACAAAAGGATGAGATAATTAACAGTCATTGTCACCTGATAATTACAATTATGCATCACCATATCCATTTCCTCACTCACTTTATAGATTCAATACAAATGATTCTAAGACAAAGAAGTTTGTCAACATTTCTTTCAAGATACAATGAGGTATTTTTGTTTATAATCTTGAGGAAAACAAAAAAATCTAAATCCTGATTTGATATACATGATGTAAGTTGTCAACTTGATGGCATCTAGAATCATCTGCTGGATGGGCCTCTGGGCATGCTTGGTGAACTTTGTCTTGATTATGCTAATTGATCTGGGAAGAATTGATTAGTTGTGGATGGGACTATTTCCTACACAGGAAAGTCTGGACTGCTTGTGGTAGAGTGACCTGAGCACTAGCATGCATTTACTCATTGCTTTATGGTCCAGATTATGGATGTGATATGAACAATTGTCTCCAGTTGCTGTTATGGTGATTTCCCACTATCATGGAACTGTGAGCCAAGATAAGCCCTTTCTCCCTTAAGTTGTTTTTGCCAAGGTGTTTAAAACAACAATAAGAAAGGAAACTAAAGCAATGTACAATGTTTTGTCTGTCTTGCATGTGTCTGTCACATGTCTGCATATCATCCTACCACATATAGAGCCCTACCATCTATTGGCATGGATATGTCTTTTTCAGACCTACTCTTGTGTTCCAAAATATAATTTGAAAAATTTAGATAACTTACATGTTGTGGGATATTTAATTGCACTGTGAAACCCATGACTGTGTTAATAAAATCAACCTTGGGTCAGGGAGTGGAACCAACAACTAGTTGACAATATTAGCCAGAGAGAGTACAGAGAAGCCAGGAAGACGGATAGAGAGATGCACAGGAAGGAGTAGGGAGGGACTTGGAGTCTGGTGGTTGGAAAAAACACTATCTTGTTGGGTCTCTGGCCAAAAATTAAGGTCAACTGGTTGATTCTCAGCTTCTCTGAGCTAGCAGGATTTCACCCCCACATCTGACTCCTGAGTATTTATTGGTAAATAGAACAACAGAGACTTAGTTAAAAACTACATTTAGTGGCAGCAGTAGAACCAGTGCTGGTGGTACCGGAACAACTGCTAGGTCGTGACCTGAGTGGTAGGGCTCTGATTGTGGGGCCATGAAGCAGCAGAAGGCAGTTAAAATATCAGTACATTTAGGTGCAGCCACTAAGCCAACAGAAAAACAACATTTGCATAACATGTATCTATCTCTCTTTCAACACTTCAACCATACCTTCTTTCTAATCTTATTTCTATTAATGGCATTTTTTTTTACAAAATTACCAATATTTCTTCTCTTTTAATTTCAATATCCAAATGTTGATAATTTTTAAAACAAATTCCACAGTAGTCATACATATTATGCAGTGTTTATGGGTATAGCCCATTCTATTTATATCCAACATTCACTAAATCCTTCATAATTTAGAATCCTTATGAGTGTGCAAATCATTTCTGCAAACTCTAGCATACAATAGATGCTTCAAATATATTATATACATTGAATAAATGAACACTAGAATTCATAAGTGAATATTGTTTTATCCAAGTTTTTACTGAATAGTTATCTTTTTTCCTTTTAAACTGTCATAATTCTTATTTCCATTAGTAAAACTATTTTGACTGAAATATTTTATAGACATGATCTTCATATCATTTTTACAGTGTTCACTCATTTCATTTTTTTTATAATTACAGCCTTTACCTTTAAATTTTACCTAATTTAAAACCTAATTTTGAGATTTTTGTCTCAATTAATATTTTCAAGTCATATTAGATATAGGTTAACGTTACCTCTGAAATCATATATAAGTTTAAAATTAACACTTACAATGCATTTATTTGGTCAACAATATGGATCAGGAGGTAAAAGCGCTTTGTTGCAAAATCCTGATGACTTGAATTTGATTCTTAGAAAACATGTAAAGGTATAATGGGAAACAACCCACAAAGTTAACCTCTGACCTCCACCCTCACACCAAAGCAAATGAGCCATTGCACACATATCATGCTCACACACTAATAATAAATGCACAATTTAATGTATCACTACATTCTACCTTATAGTAACTTCTCCTACATAGGTTATACTCTATGTGAAGTTAGGGGTTTATCTGCTTCATTCAAATATAAATCAATTCAATAATATTTGAAAGAATATAAGCAGATGAACATTTAAAATATATTTGTGGACAGTTGTTCAGCAATTTCATGGTAACAGTGACAGTTTTTCAAGTCCCTCAAAATACACTGTTTGTCATATTCTATTTTTGGAAAGTATTGTTTCTTCTCTGCTCTTTGTTTTTGACCCCCCATCTCTCTCTGCCTAACCTCTCCCTCTTCCTCTAACATTTATTTTTCTCAACAACAAACACTTTCAACTTGATTTTGCCTTTTATAGGCCACCCTTGGGGCTAGGGAGGTCATCGGCTCACACTCTGCTCAAGATTTTGAAAGTTAAGAACTAAGTAAACTAGGGAACATCTTTTCTTTCAAATGCAAACAGTTTAGAAAGTTTTACTTTGTAGTGTGGCAAAATATATTCATACATGCATCCATCCTAAGTATTACCCTCTTAGCACATATTGAATATACAGTATTAACTGTATCCATATTATTATAAAGTGTAGTTCTAGAACCTTTTCAATATGCATAACAATCTCTATACTTGTGGCACAGAACGCCTTATCTCATACTACTTTTACCTGAGGCCAGGACCATCCTAATATCTAAATATCTATATTTATACCTATATCTATATCATATATATATATTTAACATATCTATATTAGTAACATGAAAGTTTTGGCAAGATTTGTAGCATATCAAGGAAATAAATAAGTTGTAATAAATAATTTTAATGATTTAGTCATTAAAAAATCTGTATACAAAAACAGAAATTCAGTGAGTATTTATTTAGAAGGTATCTATTAATCATTTAACACATTTCTTGAATATCTCCTGTTTCAGAAATGCTGTAAAGTAATTTGATGAGCAATACTCTAATTCACGAACAAATGGCTATAATCAAATTCTTTATGGAGTTCTGTAGTTTGGATTTGGAACATTCCCTATTAGCCTATTGTTTAAGGCTCAGTCCTTAGCTTGACATTTTGTGAGGATGGTGGGATCTTTAAGAGCTACCTTAGTAGGCTTAGTAGGGCTTAGTAGGAAGCTTTTAGGAGTGTACCTTTGAAGAGATTTTATGAGACTTGGGCCATTTCTTCTTTTTCTATTTGCTTGTGTTTTTGACATGGCTGCACAACTTTTTCTCCCTGTTCTGCAAGAGAGACAATTATTGTAGACTAAAACCTTTCTGATGAAGCGGTAGAGTCCATTATTCAGTGAAACAAATTTTGTAGGAAACATTGTATCTTCATGGATTATAGAATAATGAAGTTAAACTACAAAAAAGTTCAGTAGTTTGAAATGACTATATGTTTGTTTTTTTTCTTTGCTCTGTATATTATATGTTAAGAGGGTGTTATAAACTATTACCATGCTTAAGAATAATAATAAAAAATAATACTTACTTTAAGTCTTATTTATGACTGTGCATGGTGGTACACACCTTTATTCTAAGCACTCCAGAGGCAGAGGCAGGAGAATCTCTGAGCTCAAATCCAGCCTGGTCTGTAGAACAAGTTCCAAAATAGTCAGGACTACACAGAAAAACTCTGTTTTGAAAACAATAAAAGGTCTTATTTATAATAACTTTTTATTTTTCTAAATTATTATGCAGCTACATCATTTCCCCCTAAACCAATGGTTCCCAACCTGTGGGTTGCAACCCATTTGGGGATTGAATAGTCTTGCAAGGGGATCACATATCAGATATCTTGCATATCATATATTTTACATTATGATAATAACAGTAGCAAAATTACAGTTATGATGTAGCAATGAAAATAATTTTATGATTGGTGGTCACCATAACATGAGGAACTGTACTAAAGGTTCACAGCATTAGGAAGGTTGAGAACCACTGTCCTAAACCTTTACTCTCTCCAATTCCTTCCATACAAATGCCTTTGCTCTGTCTCAAATTCATTAACTCTCTGTCATTACACGTGCGCACACACACACATACACATGCACACACACATCTTTCTAAATACATAAATAAAACCGACTTGTCAACAAGAGCTGCCTGAGTAATATTTGAACAACAATACCAATGAGCATGCTACTATAGAAGGAGAAAAGCTTGTAGGACCTCAACTATCGATGAAGAACTATGGGCAACTGGGGAATGCTGAAAGCAGAAGAAATGGTCTTTCTCATGGAAGAGGCCCCACCCCACCTCCAGTTGGTTATCTAATACCAAGTGGTCAGCTCTAAGATCATATACATTATTTGTGGCTATTTTAAAGGGTGATGTTTCTTTGATTTCTTTTTTGGCCTGTTTATTGTTTGTATATAGGAAGGCTACGGATTTTTTTTTTTTTTTTTAGTTAGTCTTGTATCTTGCCTCATTGCTGAAGGTGTTTATCAGCTGTAGGAGTTCCCTGGTAGAACTTTTGGGGTCACTTTTGTATACTATCATATCATCTGAAAATAGCAAGCTCCAGGAGTCCAGTCAAAGAGAGGGAAGAGGGATTATATGAGCAAGGGAGATCAACATCATGATGGGGAAATCTATAGAGACAACTGAACCAAGCTCATAGGAACTCACGAACCGACAGCTGTGGAACCTGCATGGGACCAGACTAGGCCCTCTGCATACGGGAGACAGTTGTGTAGCTTGGTCTGTTTGAAGGGCCCCTGACAGTGGAATCAGAATCTATCCCTGGTTCATGAGCTGGCTTTCTGGAGCCCATTACCTATGATGGGACGCCTTGCTCAGCCTTGATGCAGCGGGGAGGGGATTGGTCCTGCCTCAACTGAATATACCAGGCTTTGCTGACTCCCCATGGGAGCCTTTACCCTTTTGGAGGAGGGGATGAGGAGTGGGTTGTGGGTGGAAAGCTGAGGAGGAGTGGGAGGAGGGATGGGAGGGGGTCTGTAGTTGATATGTAGGAGTGGAATTTTTTCTTACATAAACAAACAACAAAAAATCATATTCATACAGCTAAGAAGTCTTTAATTATTTGTTTTACTTTATGAGTGTATTGTGCCTGAGTATATGTACATGTACTACATATGTGTAACTGCTTGCAGAGGCCAGAAGAGGGTGTCCAACACCCTGGAACTGGTGTTAAGGCAGTTGTTAAGCTCCCAATGTGGGTGCTAGAAACTGAACCAGGGTCCTGTGCTATAGTAGCAAGGACTCTCATCTCTGAACCATTCCTCTAGTCTTAGAAAATATTCTAAATATATCTGAGCAATTTTGCTTGATCCAATATTTTTTAGATTATTTTGACAAGGAAAATATTGATTTACTTTATTACAAATGATTATCCATCTAATGGTATTTCTTTAGCTATATATTTTGTAATTGGGCTTGATTTAGATCATTTATTCTTTTTCTAGTTTTTGGCATCAAACCTAAAGTCTTATGTCAGTGTCCTTCCAGTGAGATATTATATTTTTAATATTGGTCATCATAAGCTTTTTTTTTTTAACTGACTATTGTTTAAAAGATGTCTCCATCCTTTCAGTCTTACACATCTTACCATACTTACTGATGACTGGAGAAGTAAATTATTATTCAATAACTTTTCAATTTATTTCTGAGCAGTAATAAAGCTTCTCTTTCAGTTGCTCCTTCAGTCCTTGACAAACTAAAGATATCAAGGCGTGTTGTCACATGCTTGTAAACTCAATACTCAAGAGGGTGATGCAGAAAGATGATGAGTTTGAACCCAGCTTATCTGCTATACATAAAGTGAGATTATGCCTCATAAAAAATAAAGGAAAAAGTAAAATAAACATAAGATAAAGTTACCTTGTAGATTCAATAAGTAGTGTGGCATGGTAGGTGCTTGGCATTTCCCCTTTAGTAACTATGGGTTGGCTGCTCAAGTCTGAATGAGAAGTCTTTAAGACACAGGGCTGGGGACAGGCAGGATGCTTTCCAGCAGTAAAACAGGTGACTCTTTCCATCTTCAAGAATGGTTTCCCAGTGCTCACTGCATGGGAGACTTTCAGCACACCCAGTGCCCAAGTCCAACCCCACACTAATTAGCTAAGAACATCTTAGTGTAGAAACTAGATATTGTTTCTTAGAAGTACACTACGTTATTCTAAGTGCAGCAAAAATCTGACAAATATTTGATAAAATAAAATCTAGCTTTCTTGATCTCAGATAAGGAGAAAACAGTTTTTGTTCCTGTGGATTCCTTCCCAGGCTGACAGTTTAGTATCAGGCTTGCTGCATTGAAGTCATCAGGTTTCAGCACTCAGAAGATCAAACCATACTTGCCACTCTATCATCTCTTTCTATCCTCATGATGTAGGCTTCCATGGCCATTGGAGCTAGTTTTTCTATGTGAGAGATTTTTGCATGATTTTTTTTTTATCAGTTCTTCTTGTCTGGTTTGATTCTGTCTCTTGAGCTCAATGCAAGAGTAACTAGACTGAGCTTACTCTTACCAAATGGTTTTGTCTCCTTAGTCTCATTCAGTTAGGGAAAGGTTACTACAATAACTGTTTCTATCCCGTACAATTTAATCATAGTTGCTGCCATATCAGTGATTCATTTACATGACCTTATTGTTTACTAACCTCAGGTATGGGTCAATAAGTCTCTATGCATAATTAAGTGTCTCTATGCATAATTAAGTGTAAGATAGACAGAACAACTGTTATATGGTGGTTTCCTCTTAACACTGTACAATGATGATACTTGAAGAATTCTTATGGAAAGGCTTTCTGTTTATATGTGGACAGCCACTACATTTTCCAGTTTTCATAAGATTACTCAGTACACAGACACACAGACACAGACACAGACAGACAGACAGACACACACACACACACACACACGAGAGAGAGAGAGAGAGAGAGAGAGAGAGAGAGAGAGAGAGAGAGAGAGAGAGAGAGAATTATTTTGACCTACATAATGGCATAAGAATTAAATGCATGAATTTAAGGGTAACTCAGCCTATACCAAATAACTATAATGAGGTTTACATTATATACATATATTTAAAATATTTAAATAATGCCCCTCCCTCTCTCTCTCTCTCTATATATATATATGTGTGTGTGTGTGTGTGTGTGTGTGTGTGTGTGTGTGTGTGTGTGTCTCAAAATAGGCAGGAGAGGGAAAGGAGGGAAAAAATTAGAACATGAAACATATTAAAGATTAGGACATAGAGGTAAACGTTATTTAAAAATCTAAAATGATGCTTCTAAAAACTCTCTCAAACCACTGGAACATTTAAAATAAAATGTTTAATTGAGCCATGCTGAGGGATGCAAATCTGCAATCCTGGTTACTAGGTAGCTAAGAGCAGTAGGGCCACAATATCCACTGGGGCTACATAGTGAATTTGAGGCCAAGGTGGAGAACTTAGTAAGACTTTGAATCACAACAAAAAGTAAGATATAGAGCTGGAGATGTAGTTCAGTGGGAGAACACTTGTCTGAAATATGCAAGCCCAAGGCTCAAGCTATAAAGTCATGAAAATATTAATTTAAAAATTAGCAGGTATCCAACATCTTGTCTTGTCATGCATGTTATTGGAGCATTTACTAAAACTTACAGTTTGTTCACTGTTTTGTAGTACAAATCTTAAAAGGTCTTATTAATAAAAACAAACTTGGATCCATGTATTGGGGTGAACACTGAAAGATCAGAGAAACAGAACAAGCCACATCCAACCTCACCTTACCAGTTTCTCAGCTGATCCTGTTTCCTCAGCCTGGAAGCCTCTCAGTCCTCATCCAAATGGATCTCAGCTGAACTGCTGCTAAAAGCTAATATACCTTCCTGCTTTCTGCCATCAATTCCTAGAATTAAAGGTGTGTATGTTTCCCAAGCAAGACATGAGATCTCAAGTCCTAGGATGAAAGGTGTGTGCCATCATGCCTGGCTTCTATGTCTAGCTAGTGGCTGTTCTGTTCTCCAACCCCAGATAAGTTTATTGGGGTGCACAATATATCAACCACACTGTTTGATTGTTTATCGTCCATCTCCTTCATCACACATATGCCTGAGAGATGGCATTTGGTATCACTTGTCTCACTGTCTATCTACATCACTTCATAAATACAGTACTGTTAATTTGCTATTGAATTAGTGTGCTTGCAGAATCTAAAATTTTGACAAACTGAAGCAACAGTCAGAGCTGTACACTTAGCAGTATGTGGTGTTGGATCTCAGACCCAGAGCTGTCTGTCTGTAAGCAAGCACTGTGCCACCAAGCTGTGTCTCTAGCCAGCAGTATGGATATGACAGAAAACAGCCACGAATCGGTTCTTGATCACAGAGCTCTTACCTCCAGACACATGCCAATCTAGCTATGTTACAAATCAACTTTGATAAAGACAGCCTGTGCTGACTTTAGGGGAAGGCCTTGTATGAAGTCTCCCTATTCACCACAGTGCCCCATTGAAAACACCCTGCTCGTCTGATATCCTGGTCATGCTCATCATCAAAGAGGAATAATGGTGCTTCCCGGAGACACTTTTTACTATTTGCTGCTGTCATCACTCTCCTTGCTCCAATTACTAGTTTTCTTTCTGTAGTAATTTAAAATTGTATATATGATTGTGTTTATAAATTATTTGCAAGATAAATTATTCTTGTATTATTATAGTGTATGTATAAATCTATCTGGTAAAAGTGATATATTATCTTGTGTTATTATATAAAATGCTACCTTGTATAAATTACTTTATAATATTACTTCTGTTCACCTTATCTACCTAACTACAACTTAAATTATTTGAGTGTAATGAGTATTTAGAAGTTGTTTAATATTCCCAGTAAAGTCTACTTTAATATTAGGCACATAGGGGGTTTGTCTGGTCCCATGAATATATACCTAAAATTATGATGCCATATTTGATTCTCATATTATAAATATTATTATAACTTTTGTTTGGTGCTCATTCATTTGAATCGATTAAATGTAAAAAAAAAAACTGTTAAGAAATTGAACTTACCAAAAGAAAAAGGAAAGATTTAGGCCTATGATATCACGATGAAAATGACATAGGGTGGGGGTAGGTGTGTCTTGTGACTTGCTAGACTTCACAAATGACAATTGGACAAAAATAAAGTCAACCTTTTCTATGTAAGGAACTCACAATTGTTTTATTTTTCTATACAGTGATAACAATGCTATCATTTTTTTTTATCTTATTCTGTTTGTGTGATTTCCCATGTTAACACTGTATCTTAGCAAAGTACCTTCTGTTTTACCTCTTTGGTAAATTATCTATTGAGATATGAAATAAAGCCACCATATTGGAAAGATCAATAGGTTCACGAAGTTCAAACATTAACTGGTGATACTGCTTCATATTCTTCCTCTAAAGTATTTATTCATTAAATTTATTTGAAATTTTAGAGGAGCTTTAATTCAGTGTTAAAGCTGACATTGGAGCTCTCTCTCTCTCTCTCTCTCTCTCTCTCTCTCTCTCTCTCTCTCTC